>NW_004624832.1:1636697-1720575 GCF_000247695.1 Heterocephalus glaber
TCCACTGCTGGTGGGAGTGCAGACTGGTGCAACCACTGTGGAAATCAGTATGGAGATACCTCAAAGAACTAGGCTTAGAGGTCCCATTTGACCCAGCTATTCCCCTGCTGGGGATCTTCCCCAAAGAACTAAAAGAATCATACCACAGAGATATATGTGTACCCATGTTTATTGCGGCACAGTTTGTAATAGCTAAAGCTTCAAACACCCCAAGTGCCCACTGACTGGAAACTGGATAAAGAAGATATTTTTTTTTATAAAATGGAGTACTACTCAGCCATAAAGAATGAGAAACTAGAGTCGTTTATAGCCAAATGGATGCACATTGAGGCCATCCTCTTAAGTGAAATGAATAGGGCACACATGTGTAAATACCAAATAGTTTCTCTAGTGTGAGAAACTGAAAGTGTAATAAAGAGTAAAAGGATTAATAATGAATAATTGATACTTTGAAACAGGAAAAGGTCCAAAGGGGTAGGGGTGGGGGGAGGGGAAGGGGAAAGGAAAGAAGGGAAAGGAAAAATTACGAGAAAGAAAAAAAAGGGAAATGAAGTCTTTGTAAATAGGGGAGGGTGGAGGGGGTGAAGGGCACACAGGTAATGGGGGAAAAATAAGAACCAAGATACGTCATGTACAGGTACAAGCACCCAATGATAAATGGAAATGAATCGTATACCTAAAATGTACCAATAAAAGAATTTAAGTAAAAAAATGACAAAAACAAAAATAGCCATCTTAATAGGTAAATGTTTTTAGGAGCTAAAAGGCTGTCATGTCTGGTTCCCTGGTACAATCCTGACCACCTGAGACAAAGCCCATAGAACTTTAAAACATCACAGACTCCTACCACCCACTTTGTCCACCGTTTGACAAAGGACAGAACTGAGTTTTAAGTTTCGAGTGTTGGAGACCAATGGCTGGCGCCGTGGCCGAGGTACAGGGTGACCTGATGTCACCTTGTGCTGAGGGGACACTAGCAGGGGGACAGCATGAACCTGAGCATTTTCCCACCCCACCAGCTCCCTCCCTAAGCCCCTCTTCCTCCTGCGCATCTCAGCTGTTTTAAGTTTTGAGACCACATCTCCCAGTGGCTGCCCAGCCTCTGAGCACCAGAGGTAACCACCACACCCCGCTCTGCTCTCGGGGCTTTTCTAGCTTCATCAGTCTCCGGATCCCCAGCCCGAGGAAACCTTAAGCATGTAGGACTCCACCTCAAAGGCTGGAAGTTAAGTTTCAGAGGTCGGCAAGGATTTTATCAATGAGAGATGGCAATTTTCAGAGTTTAAATTCTGACCTTTGCTTTGCATTTTCAACGTGGACCCAATGGGCTTGGTGAACCTAAGTGTCTGTCACTGCAACTAAGAAAATGAGATGGTGAAGAAAGAGTGGGTAGGAAGCAAGAAGAAAGTAGACTACTCACCCCTGAAGGGAATTAGGCTACCTGGCTCCTTCCTGTCAAAAACACCTCCCAAAGCAGAAAGAAGCGCTGGGCGGCCCCACCGCCAAAATTTTCTAGGCTGTGGGAGGGAAGCAGGTGACCTCCTCCCTTCCCATTGACTGGGGACGGCTCATTAGCATTCTTCCCACTGCAGGTTTGAGAGTTTTCAGCATCCTGGGCTCAGTTGATGGGCCACAAGGCTGACTCGCAGGTGCTTCTGATCTGGGAAGGGCCCACCGCTACCTTCCCAATCCAGGAACAAGCAGCAGGAAGGTACCTGCTTGGAGAACTCCCAGGCCAAGCGCATTGCTTCCCACTTGGAACCATCAGCAGCTGCTCTTGAGGATCTTGTCCACATTTGTGTTGGGCAAAGGGGGTTCAGTATCTCCAGGGTCCAATCTGGGTCCCCTGCACCCCAGGCCCTGTCAAAGCCAGGCTTGGGGACAGATCCTGTGGGAAAAGGGAAACTTAGCAGCAGAGTGCCAGGGTCTTGGAGCTGATTTTTAAAAAGCAAGTATTTGAAGGTGTAGACTGTCAACTTTGTCATGGGTACATTGCCACCTGAGAGAATAGTCTTTACATAGGATGTTTATATTCACGAATGTGATGATCTATCTTCAGATACCAGCAGAGCGAAACTCAACGTTAAAGCAGTTTTTATTAGATTTACAGGACACAGTCAGGTTTTGTTACTGAGGGAACTGCAACCAGCAGGCAGCCCTGCTATCCCTGTTTCAAGGGATGTACACGAATGCCTGGAGACTCAGCTTCTTCTACCCTAGGGGTTCTCGGAGTGCAGTCCCTGGGCCAGCAGACTCAGCACCACCTGAGGACTTGTGAAAAATCCAAACTCCCAGCTTCGCTTCAAAGCTGTTGACTCAGAAGCTCTGATGGTAAAGAAAAAAAAGGAGGAGCCCACAAGAGGGAGCCTTGTGTGAGGGGCTCCGGCATCCAGAGGGCCCAATGCCGGGACCTTGGCTGATAAGTCAGAGCTCTGCACCGCCTCCCCGGGGCCTGGCACCGTGTACATGAGCCCTCGCTGTGCAGTGTCTTCCAAGTGCACGTGGATAAAATGCTCAGTGAGGAATAATCATACAGTCCTGTGTCTCAGCTCTTACAGAAAGGGTGGCAGAAGCAGATACTGCGGTGGCTCATTGTACCCGGGCCCTGAGCCCAGCCAGCCCCTCTCTCTGTCAGGGCCACGTGATCACCTGCAGAACATGGAGGTGGACTTCCATAGCAGGTGCCTGTCACCGGGAAGCTGGGTCCCCAAACCACAAAGAACCAGGGACCCTCCTTGGCTCTTTGTGTCCTGAGGAAAGGCAGTCATCGGAGTGTGGGTAGCTTCTGGAAGGTGATGGATTTTTTTTTGGTTTTTTTGAGACAGGACCTTGCTGTGTAGTTCAGGCTGGGCCTGAACTCACTATGTAGCCAAGGCTGGCCTCAAACTCACAGTGATCCTCCTGCCTCTGCCTCCAGAGTGCTGAGAGTACAGCCATTCACCACCATAGCTGGCTGGTGATGGATTTTTAGAGCTACAGAGAGGAGAGAGAGCACACCCTCAGCATGAGGGGCAAGAGGACAGGCTGCGCCTCTCAGAGTAAAGGGTCTGCAAGGGCTGTCCCCTCCCTGCAAGGGTGCTGCCCTCCTGCAAGGAGAATGTGCTGTGCTGACGACCTGCGAGTTCCTAGGCAGGGAGGTGCCCTTTGCTCTCCAGGTGGAAGGTTTCCGGTTTCCATTTAGTTTGCTGCGGGACCTTGCGGTCTTTCCAGCCCCCTCCCGTGGCAAGAACGTTGTGTCCCAGCCCTGGCTCTCATCAGCACACTCAGAGGAGCGTACCTTCTCCTGGGCTGAGGCTTGGAACCATGGGCACGTGTGGATTTTATCTGTCGCTAATGATTAAGAAGATGAAGGGAAAGGGGCAAAACCAATCCCACCTTCTTTCTTTTTCAAGCAGCCCAGCCACCTGTGTCCAGACCCCTGTCTGACCGAGGCACCAAGTTCCCCACTGCCATCAGCTCACCCACATGTGCCCCTGCTCCTGGTGACTCCTGCAGGGGTTCACTGCACCCCCTCAGTCCACCCCACAGCTAAGTCAAGTCTGCCCACCGTAGGGGACCCTCCACTGGTTTCCAAGCCACTTGGGAGAATCTACCTGTCTCTGTCCTGTCCACCTGCTCTGGCCCCTAGCCGGTCACACTGCTCCTGGAGCTAGTGTGTCCTCTCCAGGTGGCCCCCTCTGTCATGTGCATAGCTGTGCGTTAGTCCTTCTACAGCCATGCAGCCTTCCCCTCTGTGGACACACCTACGGGACAGCATTTGGTGTCATGGGTTGTCCTACAATGACTTGCCTTGTGTGTACATCATTTTGTGGTTTTGTCAGGATGGGTTTCTGGAAGTGGGATTCCCAGGTCAAAGGATGAAAAGGAAATGTCATTTGTCTACGTATTGGCTTGTTATGGCTGTGTCTGGATGTCCCCCCAAAGATGCATGGTGTTACAGGTGGGGCTTTTTCAAAGGTGGCTGGATCTAGAGGGTGTGAAGCTGGAATTGATTCATGATGTAGTGCTAAACACAAGGGCACTAGGGTTAAGGGTGTGAGTGCTACCCACCCTAAGTAGTCAGGATAGGATAAAAGGGGCAGAAAGACACTGGTAAGTTCCCATGTTGCTTTTGCTACTTTCTGGTCACCATAAACTGTTTCTCCTCTGCAAAGCCTGTCTGCCACACCACCCTGCCTCGGAGCCAGCCTGTTATGGACTGAAACCTCTACAAACTGTGAGCTAAATAAACCGTTCCTCCCTTAACTTGCAAGTGTTGGGTATTTTTGTCTCAGCAATGAGAAAAGTAACTAAGACAGAATTTGGTACCAAGAGTGGGGTTGTTGCTGTGACTTTAGCTGACCTTGTGGTTCTGAAGCCTTTGGGAATGGCTTGTGGGAAGAGTTACAAAAGGTTTGGAGATGTTGGTTGAAAAAGTAGAGTTGGAACACTTTAGGCTGGGATATTCTGATCAGCGCTCAGAAGACCAGAAGGGTGATAGAAATCCTGTCAATAAAGACCAGGCTCGAGATTTCTTCTGGGAAGGGCTGCATTGGGTGTTGGACTCTAGATGATGTGTGTTATACCTTGGCAGCAAGTTTTTCTGCATTTGGCTCATGTCCTGTGCCTGAGACTGAGATTAAGGATGGCAGACTAATCAGTCTGGCAGAAGAAATTTCAAGGCAGTCTGATTTTGAGGTGGAGGCATGGTTACTGTTGGGGGCTTTTAGCCAGATTTATGTTGAGAATCAAGAGCAAAGAACCCAGCAGAATGATTTAAAATGTTTTGAGTTTGGCCAGAAAGGAAGCTCCAGTAAAGTTACAGCCTGCAAAGATAGAACAGAGGACATGTTGGTTACTGAGAAAGAATAGGAGAATAAAAAATATGGCCGGATGGGCTGGGGATTTAGCTCAGTGGTTCTGCCACCTGCCTCAAGGAGTTTGATCCCTGATACTAAAAACAAAACAAAACAAAAATATGGCCTGAAGGCATCACAAGAAGCAGCAGGACTCCACCCATTGTAGCCTTAAAATTGCAAAGGTGAAAGCCTTGCAGTGAGAAGAGAACCCCGAACACCGTGTTCCAGGATGGCGGCAGCCTAGGGAAGTTGTTCCTGAGGATTTTGTTCATAGGCACTGGACCCCTACAGCCAAGAGAAGGAAGCCTGGCCACTGCTCCATGGGGCAGCAGATACTGACAATGTCCACATGGTGCTGGTTTTAGGCACATGCAGAATGCAAGAGTTGTGAGGTCAGGAAGGCTTCCGCCCAGATTTCAGAAGGCGGCCTGGGAGGCCAGGCAGGGTGCCCCTGGTAGGGGTATCTTCTTCTTACTCTGCTCCTTTTGCAGAATTTTTCCAGCTATTCTGGTTTGTTTGTCAAGTTGAACTTTAGAATCCATGTCTCCAGCTGGCCCCCTCTAAAAAAACCCAGAAAGAAAACAAAAACCCAATTTATTTCACTTAAGAGCATAGTCTGAAGGTGCAGCCATTTAGATATAAATGTCTCAAATTTATCCTTCCTTATGGCTGAGTAGCACTCCATTTTATTTTTAAAAACCACATCTTCTTTATCCATTCATGGGTTGATGGGCACTTGGGCTGTTTCCAAGACTTAGCTATTACAAACTGTGCCGCTATAAACATGGGTGTGTATATATCACTCTGGTATAATGCTTTTACTTCCTCTGGGAAGATATCAAGAAGGGAAATGTCTGGGTCAAATGGAACTTCTAATTTTAGTTTTTTGCGGAATCTCCACACTGATTTCCACAGTGGTTGCACCAATCTGCACTCCCACCAGCAGTGACACAGGGTTCCTTTTGCCCCCCCAACCCACCAGCATTTGTTATTGGTTCATTTCTTGATAGCAGCCATTCTTTCTGGAGTGAGATAGAATCTCAGTGTTGTTTTCATCTGCATCTCTCAAATGACCAGTGATGCTGAACATTTTTTGATATATTTATTTGCCATTTCTACTTCATCTGGGAAGTGTCTATTCATTTCAGATGCCCATTGTGTAAACATTGCATTGTCTTTCTGGTGTGAGAAACTGAAAGTGTAAATAAGGACCAAAATGTACAATAGATAATATGAAATAGGAAGAAAATGTTCAAAAGGAAAGGGGAACTGGGAGAAGGGGAAGAAAGAAGGGAAAAGAAAAGATGCAAAAAGAAGGAAAAAATGGAAACAAAGCTTCTGTAAGTAAGGAGGAGAAGAGGGGTAGATGGGGGGATTGGGAGAAAAAGATGAATCAAGATATGCCATATACGGGCACAGAGTCCCCATGGTGAGTGTGATCATTATGTACACCTAAACAGTGCCCATATGCTAAATAATAAACAAACAAATACATGAAAGAAGCAGCCAAAAGCAAAACCCCATTGTGTGAGGCGGAGAGAAGTGACTGCTTTTGCCAGGCGTAGTGGTGCATGCCTGTAATCCCAGCACCTGGGAGGCTGAGGCAGGAGGATCACTGAGTGTTTGAGGCCAGCCTGAGCTACATAGTGAGTTCAGGCCAGCCTGGACCACAAAGGGAGACCCTGCCTCAAAAAACTAGAAAAAAAAGTGACTGCTTGTGAGGCTGAGTCTCTGTGCAGGGCCACGGCAGTCTTCCCTTAAGGATGAGGTCTACCTTCGGGTGTTGTAAGAACGCACTTCACAGGCAGCCTGGCAAAGGGAAGGAAGAGGGGCCGGGCGGTGCTGTGCACAGGACAGCTGCACACAGGGAACAAGGTGCTGCTACTGACACATGTGCTGGTGAACTACAGGTCTAAGCAGTGTGCCTTATAGTTACCTTGCCTAGGTTTGGGCACTTCTTGGTAAGGTTGAGAGTAGGCAATCTTCTGTGATTTCCTCTGGTGGGCAGGGGTGTTCTTTTCCATTGTTTATTGTCATTTTTCTTACGACTTGAAATCTGTTAAGGTTGGATGCTTGTCTTTCACAAACACTCCTAACGCTTAGTGCAGCTTCCCTTGCGCTAATCTCTCCATGAGCTCTGGGCTTCCCAGATCTGGGGTCCAGTCACCTGCAGTGTAGTTTAACATGTTCTTTCCCGATCCTCATACCTTTATGCAATTGCTGTCAAGTTGCCAATTAAAAACCATTGACTGGGCCAGGGATTTAGCTCAGTGGTTTCTCTGCCTTGCAAGCTCAAGGATCCAAGTTTGATCCCCGGTACCAAAACAAAACAAAACCAAAGACTTGCTGCTTTTATATTATCATCATCATCAACATCATCATCATCATCATCATCTTCATTATTTTTATTTACTGGGAATTGAACCCAGGGCCATGGCACTGAGCTAAATTCCTTCACCTTTTTAATTTTTTGTTTTGAGACAGGATCTCTCTGCTAAGTTGCTAAATTGCCCAGGCTGGGCTCGAACTTGGCCTCGTCCTGCCTCAGCCTCCCAGAGTGCTGGGATCACAGCGTGTGCTCTCACACAGCTTGGGTTTTTCTGTGTCTTGGTATTTCACTCTTCTCCCAGTTTCCCACCCACCTCTACCGGGGGAGTGGAGAGTTGGAGCTGCTCCAGTCCTCTGGGCAGTGCCAGCCACCAGCATAGCTGGAGGCTGTGGTCTCAGCTCCTCCTGGCTCGCTCTGCCAGAGGTCAGTGACTTTTTCCCATGGTCTCTCTCTCTCTCTCTCTCTCTCTGTCTCTCTCTCCTTTGTGTGGTGGTAGAATATGCACACCCTCGTATTCGCCATCTCCACTGCTTTAAAGCCTTTGACTCTGGGGTTCAGGACGGTCACCACCGTGGCCTCCAGAGCTCCACCCCGCTGCCCTGCAGCGAGCCCTGCATGGTCCACACCTCCGTCAGCCTCCCGCACTCACTCCATCCGCCCTGCTCACCTCGGGCCGACCTCTGTGTCCCACTCACACCCCAGGCCAGATCTCAATAGACCCAGGTACAACAGGACAGTTGCCAGGTGGTGGACTGCGGTAGGTGTAACCCCAACCATCCTGGCGTGGTGCCCATGCCTGTGATCCCAGCACTCCGGGAGGCTGAGGCGGGAGGATTGCAAGTTCTAGCCCAGGCGACTTAGTGAGATCCTGTCTTAAAATTAAAAGAAATAATTTGAAAAGGCAAAGGATGCAGCTCAATGTGAGAGAGAGAGAGAGAGAGAGAGAGAGAGAGAGAGAGAGACCTACCTGCTTATCAATAGAGAAATAATGAAAACAAAGCAAACGCACACTGCCCTTCCACATGTCAGGTTGAAAGGCAAAGGCTGTTCGTGTGGACAGATGCATTTTTAGCCTGACTCGAGAAAGTCTGTGCATTCATTCGCTCCCTGGCAACATGCGCTGTCATGCTGGTGAGTCTGGGAGGTGCGTGTTTGCACACACACAGATGTGTGTGCATCAGGGGTGCCGGCAGTCACCCCCGCTTGTGTCCAGGAACTGAAGTGACTCATCTGGCGCGAGGTGCTCACGCTGATGCAGCATGTGTGCGTGTGCGCGTGTGCAAGGCTGTCCAGTCCTCCCAGCCAGGCTGCTGCTGGGGCTCAGGCACAGTGGCCCCCAACCTTTCGTCCCCAGGGATGGGCTTTGTGGAAGACAGTTTTTCTGCCAATCAGGAGTGCAGGGTGTGGTTTCGGAGGAGCCTAGTGCATTACACGCATTGTGCACTTGTCTTTTCTTTGGGGGGGAGGTTGAGACAAGGTCTCACTATGTAGCCCTGGCTGGCCTTGACCCCACAGTGGTCCTCCTGCCTCAGCCTCCTGAGTGTGAGGGCTGCAGGTATGTGCTACCACACCTGGCATATTTCTGTTACTACATTCGATGCTCACAATCTGGGTCCCCCAAGGTTCACCACAGGCTCCTGCTCCTGTGGGAATCTAATGCCCTGCCGGTCTGGCAGGACTAAGGCTGATGCCTCACTGCAGCTGCTCACCTCCCTCTGTGGGGCAGGGCTGGGTTTAGGGAGAGGGAGGGAGACGGGCTTGGTGTTCCGCACAGAAGCGCCTGTTCACCCCTGCAGGGCTGCAGAGGAAAGGGGATGGGCAGCCTGGCACCCCAGGGCTCTCCCTGCCTCTCGTCCTTCCAGGTGGCCAGAGCCAAGCACAGTCCTTCAACCTGCACTCCTGAGCCAGCAGCAAATCCCAGGGCTCTAAGAAATAGGACTTTAGGGGATTTAGCTCAGTGGTACCGCGCCTGCCTCGACAGCACAAGGTCCTGAGTTTGATCCCCAGTACCCAAAATAAATAAATAAAAAGAAATAGGACTTTATTGGGGATTTAAAAGACGATTGTAGACAAGATACAAGTTCCGTCACGGAGCTCTTGCAGCTCTGGCCAAAGACCACAGAGCAAATTAAAACCTTGTGTGCGCAGCGAGGCCCACCCCCCGGGCGGGCAGAGCCACTGTCGCGTCCCCACACACATGGTGCCAGGCGGCCCTGCCCCGCAGGTGTCCCACAGCCTCCTCTTGGCATCTGGGTGCTGCAGCCCTCCCCGAACCGCTGTCTTCCGTTTCTGCATCACCATGTGTCCAGGATGACCAGGTCGGGATTTCTCTCTTCCTCAGCAGTCAGAAGTGCCTGGGTTTCCTCACCAAATTCAGCACTATTCAGTCTGGCAAAACAGAGAAAAGGCTCTGTTTAACGGGCACTGCTTTGCTCTTCTGCATGCCCCCTTCCTCCGCCATCTCTTCCCGGGACAAGCCTAGGGAGGCCGGGGCGCACCGAGGGGACAGGTGTACCCATGACCTGCAGTGGCCTTCATAAGTGCTCGACACCTCACCCACGCAGACAACGACAGTGGCAATGGTAACCACCGCCACCACCACCATGGCCCGGCTGGTTGCTGTGTTCGTTCTGTGGTGTGAATTCTCCAGCCCAGCCGTGGCGGTTTCAAGCTGCCAACCAGACACTGCCTACAGGGCCAGGAAGAGGCACACGAATGTCCCTGACCCTGCGCACTCTAGTGAGCTGGCTCACGGGAGGCCCTGGACAGCACGGCGTCCAGAACTGGTGACCGACAGCGCTGATTCCGCAGAGACACAGGGCTTGGGACAAGGAGTGCGCTGGGGAGGCAGAGAGGCCGGCGGCGCTGGTTTTAGTTTTAAGAGGGGAAGACAATGGTTGTTTCTGTTCCCTGCTGTTGGGCCCTGGATCCTCACTGCCCGGCGACCTTAGAGGATTCATCACTGTCCCGCATGAGAGGAGGACACTCAGTCACAAAAGCAGAGTGGGGAAAAAATAAAAAAATAATAAAAATAATTTTTAAAAAAAGCAGAGAGCGGGACAGCCAGAGCGCCACGGCCCGGCCCGGAGCGGAGCGGAGCGTGTGTGTCCCCCGCCAGGCAGGGGGGAGGGGCCGCTGAGCCCCGGCCCCCTGCAGGTCTGGCACCTACTCATCTGCAGCCAAGAAGCCTCCCCTCCTGCCGGAGGCCTGTGATCTGGGAAAGCTGGGGAGGTGGGCGCACACGCTCACTTCCGTCATCCTATCCCCTCGCTCAGGGCCACTCCCCCATTCCCACGCCAAAAGACTACCCTGCTTCGCAGAGAGGGGTGGCACCAGGGGAGTCCGGGCCCTGGCCAGGTCGCCAGGAATCAGAGCCCCACGCCCCACAGCACAGGCAGCCCAGGTCCCTCCGCCCCATCCCATCCTGAGGCTTCAGCAAAAGTCAAAATGGGGCAGAAACAGAGCCGGGCACCCAGTGTTTCCAGAGGGAGACATCAGGGTGGGTGACAGGGATGGTGCCTGCATCTTCCCAGAGGGAGGGAGGGGGAGTCCTGCAGGGCAAGGGCCACGATGCAGCCCGACATTGGATGCGAAAATATAAATATAAATTCTATTATAAGTGCAGATGCACTTCAATTTATGATGGGGCCACATCCAGATTGACCTCTATCCTGAGTCAGAAATGCATGCTGCAGGCCGCAGATTTAGCTCAGTGGTTCCCCTGCCTGCCTCACAAGGTTCCGAGTTCTATCCCTGGTACCAAAAAACAAAAAACAGAAATGCACGCTGCACAGCGGCTCTGCTGAGCCCACCCAGCAGCACGTCCTGGCAGAGCCCTTCCAGCTGGGGACTCTCACCCCAGCTCCCCGCCTCACACGCCGGCCTGATGATAAAGTGTGGAAGAGCTCAAGTGACCTAGAGAGCACTGCACTGGAGTGAAAATCAGAACGCTCGTCCACACGAGTGTGGTGTGCCCCAGCGTTGTGTCGAAGTGCTGCGCTCAGGGACTGTGTGCCTCCACATAAGTCACATTTAGAAATACAGTTACGCGTTATAACTCACATTGCAATAGTGCCAAGTGCCACCAATGGATCACTGACACCCAGCACTCCCTAGTACTAGCTGGGAGAGGGCTTGGTACTCCACCTCTTAGTCCTGCAACAGCCCCAGACCAGGAGATAGGAAGAGGACTAAGAAGGGGAGAAGAGCGTGGAAGAGGATACAACAAGAACGAAGATGCACCGTGTACATGAGCCCACTCCCTGCAGTGAACGTGACCTCTGCGTACTGCACACGCGGCCTAATACAAATAACAGTTTAAAATGTCGCAGCAGTTGTGCACGGCAGCTCCAGCGGTGCCTCCAGCCCGGGCTTCCCCACGGAAGGGGCGCATGGCTGCTCACCCCAGCACCCGCAGGGCACACTCAGGGTGCCTCAGGCCCTGGCACAGCAGTGCCACCCCACCGTGGTCCAGGGGATTCTGAAGCAGGTTCAGCATAAACAGGGTCTTGCTGGTGGTGAGCACGGTGACCAGGTCCTCGCAGCAGGCGCTGGTTAGGCCGCAGTCCTCCACCCTGCAAGAGAAGGTGTGGGAGAGACCCTCAGTTCGATGCTCGGAGTCCACGTCCCCTGCCCTGGGCTCGGGCCTGGCCTTGTCCCTCACTCTGGGCCCTGCGACTCCCAGATGTGTGAGTTCTGAGCATGGCCTTCCTGGTCTTTGGGCTCCTGAGATGCCAGGCCTGAACTGTGTCCCCTACAGCTCCCTGCTGACATCCTGCCCCAGGGTGGGGCTGCACATGGTGCAGAGTCTACAGGGGCAGTTAGGGCCACAGTGGGACTGAGGTGGCCCTAGGTTGTGTAACTGGTCCTCTAAGAAGGGAGATTCAGCCACAGGATGCGAGACAGGGAAGGGATGCAAAGCCACAGGAGGGCCAGGTGCTGCAGGCCCAGAGGGGCCCCGGACCAGGTGCCTCTTGGTCACAGTCTCAGCAGGAAGCCATCCCTCGGACACCAGGCCTCACCAGACTGCCAGGCCCAGGAGCCCAGGCCCAGCCAGGCCTGCTGCTGCCTGCCTGAAATCCCAGCACTGTGGGAGGCTGAGGCAGGAGCCCAGCATCACGAATTTGAGCCCAGCATGGGCAACACAGCAACTTCATAAGTCCTTGTCTTAAAATTAAAAATTTCAAAGGGCTGGGGATGCAGCTCAGTGCAAAGGTGCTAGGTTCAGTCTCCAGTACCAGCAGACATACACACTCAGCCCAGGCTCCCAGTTAGACAACTAGCAGTCCAGTCACCCCGGGCGACCCCAGCTGACAGCCACTGCCTTGCCCTGGGAAGGGGCCAGCCCGGCACCAGCGGCCCAAGGAACCTCACTCTCAGCTCACGCAGGGCAGCCGAGCAGCCCAGCCCTGCCTGGGCCGCCTGTGGCTCACTGCACAACCACACTGAGCACTGAGCCTGCACGTCCTGTTGAGCCGATGGGATGTTTTCTCCTCCTGCCCAGGCCTCCCACAAACACAGGCGAGCGGCTGCGATACCCACCCCAGGGTCTCCAAGAGGCAGCTGGGCTGTGCCAGAGCCTGGCAGAGCAGCTTCACCCCCGCGTCCTCTATGTTGTTCCCCCCAATCTGCAGGCTTCTCAGGTTCCGGCTGCTGGTGAGGACCGAGGCCAGGTCTCTGCAGCCCTCCGCCGTGATGGAGCACTTCATCAGGCTGCAGGGAACATGAGGATGGGGCACTGTCAGAGCCGTGGGGTGTGGCGTCCAGCCTAGGTCACTGCGTCCTCAGGACTCTGGGCCCAGGGTCCGCAGCGTCACCCTGGAGGAACTGTGGCCCCCGGGACGCTAAGTGGGCTGTGGCCCAGGTAGGAGCCCAGGGCACCAGGGCTGGAGAGGGGAGGCCTGGGCAGTGCCGGCTGTGGACCGCAGGGCGGGAATCCGAGGCTGAGACTCACCGGGGAGCAGGGCCAGCACCCCGCCATGGTCCAGAGGAGGGCAGAGGCTCCTGATCACAGCAGACCCGAGGCTGTGCCCTGCCGGCCCCTCAGGGTGTGCACCATGAGGACAGCACGAGCCCCGCTCAGGGACACCAGGAACCCGCGCTGCACACACACACCTGCGGCCACAGCTCGAAGAGCAGGGACGGGGACCCTGGGTCAGGCCTGTCACGGAGAGGTGGCTGGCTCACTCCCGGCCGCACATGCGACACAGACCCTGAGACCCAGTGTCACCAAGACAGCCACGTTGGACGGGGGGAGCTCAGCTGCGGCGCCCCGAGAGCCTGCCCCTCTCCTCAGGCAGGGCCAGTAACTGTCCTCCCTGCGAACAGCTCCACAGCGGGTCCACCCTAGATTTTCTGTTCTGTTTTGTATCGTTGGTTGGGTTTTAGTTTGGTTATGTGTGTGAGCTGCTGCCTTTGCTCTGCACCATTCTGTGCTACTTTGTGCATTTTACATCAGCAGTTATTTCATAGGGTTATCTAAGTTTGTTTTACTTTTAGCCCAGTAATTGGATCCAGTCATCGTCTTATCTCTACTTCCCACTTATCCTCCCTTCCCATTTTTCTTTACTTTTCTTATACTTTCTTCTGTCTCTCTGCCCTTCTCCCTTTTTGCATATAACACTAGTATTAATATATAAAATTAGCATAAATAAAATTAGTATTAATACTAAAATTAAAAATATAAAATAGTATGGATATAAAATTCATATTAATATGGAACATTATTAATCAGAATATCATTATGTTTTTCTTACCTAGTGTATATTATTACTGTCCCTGTCTTTCCTGGGTTGCTAAAACAGTAGAGATCTTTTAATATCAGTTCTCAGTTATGCACCAATGCCGTGTGGTTTGCTTTTTGGTCACTGCGGTGTTGGTAGTTACTGTCCCCTCCCGAAGCAGCACTGTGGACTGAACCTCATCGCAGAACAGACTGAGTAGGCTCTGTCCCCATGATCCACCTCGGCCCAGAGACATCACCAGGAGAGAGCCACTGACTAAAGTGACCTCCACACCCTGTGGAGAGACACCCCTACCCGCTGGTCTGCCAACCTCAAGGCAAAACACAAGAATTGTGAGAAAACGAGGCAAGGAGATGCTCCAAAGATTCACAACTCTCTACAAGCAGACACCACAGATACTGAAATGGATGAGATCCAGACAAAGGATTTCAAAACTGATAGTTAAAATGGTCAGTGGGGTCAGAGAAGATGTGAATAAGCAGCTGAATGAATTAAGGAGGTCAGTGCAGGCTAGGAAAGGCCATGTCAGTAAAGAGACAGAGGCTCTGAAAAAGAACCAAGCAGAAATCCTGGAGGTGAAAACCCCAATTTGTTAAAGAAAAACTTGACTGAAAGTCTCAGCAGAATTAGACAGCAAGACAAATCAGAAGAGAAAAAGACAGGCAAGGCGAACACACAGAACATCTGGACAATAACAGAGGAAAACTAGCAAGAAGCAACACAGAGATCATTCAAAAGCTTCTGGGGAATGAAATGACCACATTTCTGACTCCCCCGGCTCAAGAAGGGGGAGGAAATATAGACTAAAGGCATAGAAAACCTGCTCACTGAAACAGAGGAGAAAATTCCCTGACACTGGGGTGAGGAGGATACCCAGATAAAGGAGCCTGGCCAGGAAGGAACTTCTCCATGAGCCAGCGGAGTCAAACTGCCCAAAATTCAGAAGAAAGAATGTTGAGAGCTGTCAGAGAGAAATGAATCACAAGGGCAAAGCCATCCAGGTAACAGCAGCCTCCTAACAGAAACGTAAACATCCTGGAGGGCTTTTAATGATGTATTTCTAACCCTGAAAGAAAACAATCTCTAACCCAGTTTACTATACCTTGAATGGCTATCTTTCAAAATCAAAGGACAAGATAAATATCAACTAAAGAAATCCATGACCACCAAGCCAGTGTCACAGAACAAACTTCGGGAAACCCTAAAGACAGGGGAAGAAGACAGCCACTGTCCCGAGACCCGGGGAAGCGGAGCCGAGTGTTTGTAGCCCCCCCGAGCCACGGCCACAGACGCCACAGCCTCTCCGGAGGCCCCAGGGAGAAGCCTGGGTCACTAGCGTCTCTGGGGCACCCACCATAGTATCTGCAGCGCGCAGACCGGGTATCTCAGAGTGTCACAGAGGACCTTCAGCCCCTCGTCCCTCAAGCTGTTTATGCTGAGGTCCAGGTGGCTCAGGCTCTTGCTGATCAGGAGAACTTCAGCGAGGTAGTCCCAGCACCACTCCCTGAGGGTGCAGAAGCTTAACCTGAGGGGACACAACAGGGGAGAAGGGAGGCGTCAGGGGCAGGGGCCTCTCTGAACCATGAGAAGAAAGTACCATTTCTAACGTTAAAGGTAATGTTTTTGTGACCTGACATAGAGGGCCTGCGGAGATAGACCAAGAACTCGCGGCTTACCTGAAAATGTCTCCCTTCATGTTTTCTTACGTGAAAGGGGGATTTGAAAATAAAACTGACAAAATGATTCATGTGAAAAAACACAGTGTGAAACGGCACCGTGAATACTCCCGAGGGTGCTTAGTTCTGCGTGTTGCGCTGCTCTCAGAGCGGTCCCTCGTGGGCTGCTAAAGCGTCCTGGTTACCTCGTGCGTAAGGCCTCAGCTTCCCTCACCCCGGTGCTCTTGAGAGCCATCATGGCTATATAACTTCAGACTGTCATCATCGACTGTCGTTAACACATGCTCTACCACATTTGCTATGTACTAAATATTTGGCTGTTTTAAAACAATGTCTTCTTTTCTCAGCTGCTGGAAAACACTGAGAATTAAAAGTTAATTTGCAAAGAAACTTGTGCTTGTCAATAAGGAGGAGTCAAAGAAATGCTGAGGTACTGGGCGTTATAGGCCTACAAATGAAATTAAAACAATTCATTTAAAATGCTTAGCTTATGTTGGTAACCTCCTAGGTGCTAACATTTACCACCTAACTTCTTCCCAGCTATCCAGCTGTAATTATATGTTTAGATCCACATGTTTATTGCAATATAGGCAATTGTTTCTTTGTTGACTTTTGTGATCTCTTCTAACATTTTTCACATCACACACATATTTAAAATGCTGTACATATTACATATAGGAGATGGGCAATCCACAGCTCATCTGCTTCCTCCTCTGTGCTCTGTGCACCCTGATTTCTCACAGTTAGCCTACTGAGCACACTCAGTATTAAATGGGGTCATGAGGCTGGGGACGTCTTGCTCCATGACTGTCCTAAGCACCATCTGAGACTCCACACTCCATGCTAGAGACTGGTAAGTGTCATCACACACGTAGTGTGCATTGCAGATCTTCTGTGTTGTCTGAGATCTGAAATTTAGTCAAAAGTCATCCCTCTGTGTCTGTGCCCTGTGGATACCAAAATCCGCGAATGCTCAAGTGTCTTACAAGCAATGGTGAAGGGTGTGCATGGAACCCACACACATCCCTGTACACTGTAGATGCACGGGTGGCTTGTAATATATACTACACCCTGAATGCTATGTGAGTAATTACACACTGTTGTTTAGGGAATAAAGACAAGGAAAGGAATCTGTAGATGTTCAGTACAGACACAATTTTTCCTCAGTATTTTCGACCCATGGTTGGTCGAATCCACAGAGGTGGCCCCGTGGACACGGAGGGCCTGCTGTACGTGCTCTGTGTAGACGATCTCACCCAAACCTGCGAGATGGGTAGGACAGGCTGTGTCCTCCTCCTGTGTACAGAGCGGCACAGCGCTGGGAGAGAGTAAAGAACTCCCTGAAGAGGACAGCCAGCGAGCGGGGGCCCTACAGGGACTCAAGTCTTCCCGCATCTTAACCTTTCCACCTCTGCCACGGTCCTGCCACTGCTCAGACCAGGCCCCCAGGCCCAACCTCACGCTGCTGATGGGCTTTCCACAGTGCCGCCCCCCTGGCCACTTACGCCAGGAACTTCAGGGTGCAGTTGGGGTGGCACAGTGCCTTGCACAGAGCACGCACCCCCTTCTTCAGGTTGTTGCAGGAGAGGTTCAGGGAGTCCAGCTTCTTACTCTCCATCAGGGTGGCGGCCAAGGCCTTGCAATCGTCAGCTGACAGGTTACAATTTACCAGCCTACAGCGGGAGAAATGTGACATTCTGTTGGCTTCCGCTCCCTGATGCAGTCCTCCTGCTGATCCTGTGAGTGTCAAAACATAGACTCTGCTCTCCTCCAGAGCCTCGCTCTTTATCCCCGTCAACCTGTTATGCGTAGGCCAAGAGACAGCCTGAGGCACGTCCAGACTCTGATGTGTCTACGCTCGGCTGATGTCCTCTCACTCACGCGCAGAGAAGCCCCAACTGTACAACGCAACCCGTGGGGTCTCTACCTGCTTTCAGGTCCCTGTGTCCCAGCTACACCAGGTACTTCTAGTTTTGGTCCACATTAGGTTTTATTTTTCAAGGTGTCCACATGTGCTGTCCCCAGGTAATCCCCTGCCATCTCCTGTGTCTGCCTGGGGCCTAGGCACCTGCTCACCAGAGGGAATGCTCTTCCCAGCCCTGGGGTCAGAAGGTCCTCATCATTCACAGAACCCCCCTCAGAGAAGCCCTGAGTGGGGTCCAGCTGGGCTTATTACTGATTTGCCGAGGTGACCTCTCCTGACAGTCACTGTGATCTTCTATTACCTTGAGCACTCTACTTACTTTGGGCTGTCTCTCACACACAGCCAAGCTAAGCTCAGAGACAAAAGAATAAAGACATAAACAATTAAAGTAGCTGTCTAGATATGAAAGTTAACTCCAAGGCACCCAGTCCACACCTTCTAACATCTCACCTGGATGGTTCTGCAGCAATTCATGGGTTGAGAGTTATTTCTAGCTTTAAGATATTATTTTCAGGGGGTTAAAAAATTGGAATGGGCCTACCTCACACGGTACTCAAGAATTAACTCAAAATGTATCATAAACTTAAATATGTGTTCAAACAATGAAAACTTTTAGAAGACAATAAGGCAATTAATCTTAATGACCTTCAATTAGTTAGACAATTATTTCTTACATATTACACCACAGGCATACACACACAAAAAAACTGCAAGTAAAAAGATAACTTTCTGCACAGGAGAAAATATTTGCAAATCATATGTCTTGTATATCACCAAATTGTATCCAGAATATACAAGAAAAATCCATGGAACAGCTGTTAGAGGGTGCTAAAGTCAACTCAAGGCTAATTGGTTAGAGAGAAACTGGCAGATAGGAGATAAGGAATAAAAATTTGGTTTAAGAAATAATAATAAAAAGCTTCCCAAGTATGAGGAAAGAGTTCAATATACAGGAAATGAAGCTTACAGAACACCAACCAACTATGATGAAAAAGAAGCTCCCATGACACATTATAATTAAAATGCCAGGTATCCAAGAAAACAACAGAATTTTAAAAGCCGTAAGAGAAAAAGAAAAAACTCACATCCGAGCATACCCATTAGAATTACAACAGGCTTCTCAACACAAACTTTGAAAAGGTCAAAAGGGCTTGGAGTGAATGAAGTATTTAAAGCCTAAAAGCAAATAAATTCCATATCAGATTAATATATCCAACAAAAATACTTTCTTTCAGAACAGATAGAGAGGGCCGGGGATGTAGCTCAGTGGTTCCACTGCCTGCCTCGCAAGTGCAAGGATCCGAGTTCGATCCCCGGTACCAAAAAAAAAAAAAACAGATGGGGAAAGGAGGACAGTCCATGAAAAAGAACAACACAAGAGATTTCTGAATACCAAACCAGCCCTCCAGAAAATACTGAAGAATATCCTAGGCAGAGACAGTGAAGCCAACGAAGTCAAAAAATCTAGATGGAACAAATATATCAAGCAAGGCAAATAGAGAAACAAATAAGCATGCAAAAAGAAATAAAAGAAAAACAAAGGAGTCATTACAGAAAAAGAGTGCAATGAAAGGAATAAACCAACAGCTTTCGGTATTAACTCTCAATGTTAATGGCTTCAACTCTCTGATTAAAAGTCACAGATTTGGGGCCAGGGACTTAGCAGTTCTGCCACCTGCCTCGCAAGTGCAAGGTCCCAAGTTTGATCCCCAGTACCCCCTCAAAAAAAGTCACAGATTGGCAGATTGGTTCAGAAACCAGAATCCAACAATCTGCTGCAATCAAGAAACTCATCTAATTCAAAAAGATATTCATAGGCTGAAAAGCAAGGGGTGGAAAATAAGATTCCATGCACCAGGACTCAGAAAACAAGAATGGGTAGCAATTTTACTCTCAGACAAAGTAAACTTCAAGCTAAAACTGATCAGAAGAGACAAAGAAGGTCATTAGATACTAGTTAACAGAATAATCCAACAAAAAAGATAACACTTGTAAATATAATATGCACAGAATACTGGGGCACCTATCTTCATAAACAAATACTGCTGGACATAAAAGATCAAATAAACACTAACACAACACAGTTATAATGGGTGATCTCAATCCCCCACTTTCACAAAGAGACACATCCATTAAACAAAAAAAATCAATAAATATCAAAGCTAAACCACACCCTTGAACAAATGAGTGCAACAGATATCTATAGAATGTTCTACCTACTACAAGAAAGTGTACATTCTTCTCAGCAGCATGTGAAACTTTCTTCAAAATAGACCACATATTAGTCCACAAAGCCTGCTTAAGTAATTATAAAAGAATTGAAATTATGTCATGTTTACTATCAGAGCATTGTGCAATGAAATTAATAATCAATCATAAAAGAAACCACAGGAAATTTAGAAATAGGTGGAAACTTAATAACACACTCCTGAACACCAAATGTGTTACCAAAGAAATCAAACAAAAAGTTAAACCATTTCTGGACACAAACGACAATGCCAACACAACACACCACAACACATGAGGTGCTGTGAAAGCAGTCCTAATGGGGATGCTCACTGCGATCAGTGCTCACACTGGAAACCAGAGTGAGCTCAAATGCATAAACTAATGAGGAGCCTCAAGATACTCGAACAACAACATCAATCCAAGGCCAAACTGAAATTAAGGGGGGAAATCATAGTGATCAGTGTACAAATTAATGAAATCAAGGCTAAAAAGAAAAACAATACAAGGAAATAACAAATCAAAGAGCTGGTTCATTGAAAGAGCAATTGGAAAATATTGAAGAAATGGGCAGATTCTTAGACTCATATGAATTACCAAAACTAAACCAAGAAGACATAAAAACTTTTTGAGCAAACCAATAATAATCAATAAAGTCGAAACAATAATAAAAAACCTATCAACTAAAAAAGGCCCAGGACTTGAGGGATTCTCTGTCGCAGTGTACAGAACCATTAACCCTATCTATCCCCAATCCGCCTCAAACTCTTCAACGAGACTGAAAGAGAAGGAGCACTTCCAAACTCATTTCTGGATGCCAGCATCACTCTGATTCCCAAACCAGACAAAGATCCAACTAACAAAGAAAATTACTGGCCAATCTGCTTAATGAACATAGGTGCAAAAATCCTCAATAAGATACTGGCAAATAAAATGCAGCACATTATCAAAAGGCTCATGGGCCAGGGATTTAGCTCAGTGGTTTCACCGCCTGCTGCACAAGTGCGGAGACCTGAGTTTGATCCCCGGTACCAAAAAAAAAAAAAAATCCTAAAAGGCTCATACATCATGACCAAGTAGGTTTTACCCAGGTTTGCAAGGATGGTTCAGCATACACAAATCAATAAATGTAAAATACCACATAAACAGAAGCTAGGACAAAACCACATGATCATATCAATAGATGCAGACAAGGCTTTTGACAAAATCCAACATCTCTTCATGATAAAAACTCTTAAGAAAATAGGTGTAGAAGGACATTGGTTGAATGTGATAAAAGTTATTTATGACAAACCAATTGCCAAGATCATATTAAATGGGGAAAAACTGAAAGCTTTCCCTCTAAATCAGGAAAAACACAAGGATGCCCACTATCACCCCTTCTGTTCAACATAGCACTTGAAATATGACCCAGAGAAATCAGGCAAGAGACAGAAATAAAAGGAATATGTATAGGAAAGGAAGAATTCAAATTACCATTATTTGCAGACAACATGATATTCTAAATAGATCCAAAGAATTTCACTAAAGCCTCTTAGAATTAATAACCAATTTCAGCAATGTAGAAGGATACAAAATCAACTCATAAAAATAGCATTTGTGTATGCCAGTAATAAACTCACTGAGAAAGAAATTAGGAAAAAAATACAATTCACAATACATCAAGAAAAATTAAAATACCTAGGAATTAAATGCCTAAATAAAGAAGTGAAAGACCTCTACAATGAAAGGTACAGAACTCTGAAAAAGGAGATTAAAGAAGACATGAGAAAATGGAAAGATGTCCCCTGTTAGTGTGTAGGAAGACCCAATATTGTCAAAATGGTCATGCTTCCAGAACTGACCTGCAGATTGAACACAATGCCAATCAAAATACCAAACAACATTCTTCACAGTTAGAGAACACAACCTTAAAACTCATATGGAACCAGAAGAGACCCAAAATAGCAAAAGCAATCCTGGGTAACAAGAGCAAAGCAGGAGGCATCATAATACCTGACTTCAAGCTATACTGCAAAGCCACAGTGATAAAAATGCCATGGTACTGGAACAAAAACAGACACGAAGATCAATAGAACAGGACAGAGGACGCAGGAACATCTCTGACACATTCGCAATTTCATCTCTGACAAAGAAGCCAAAAACACACGTTGGAGGAAAGATTGTCTACTCAGCAAATGGTGCCAGGAAAATTGGCCATCTGTGTGCAGAAGATTGGAGCTGGACCCACATCCTTCACTGTGTACTAAACTGAAATCCAAATAGATCAAGATTTAAACATTAAAATGGAAACAATGAATCTACTGGAAGATAAGTCATAGGTGTAGGCAAAGACTTCTGAAAAGAATTCCAACTGCACACACACACAAAAAATCACAACAAGAATCAACAATTGGGGCCAGGGATTTAGCTCAGTGGTTCCGCTGCTTGCCTCGCAAGCGGAAGGACCCAAGTTCTATCCCCGATACCGAAAAAAAAAAAAAGAATCAACAAATGGGATCACATCAAATTGAAAAGCTTCTAAAAAAATTGAAAAGCTTCTGTTCATCAAAGGAAACAATCAACAGAGTGAAGAGACAGCCTACAGATGAGCAAAAGTTTTTGCCAGCTATTCTTCAGACAGAGGACTAATATCTAGAATATATAAAGAACTCAAAAAAAGAGACTCCCGTAAATAAAAGACCCAATCAAAAAATGGGCAAGTGAAATGAATAGAGACTTCTCAGAAGAATAAGTACAAATTGCCAATAAGCATATGAAAAAACACTTCCAGCCATTAGGAAAATGCAAATTAAAACAATATTATGATTTCATCTTATAGTAGAAAGAATAGCAATCATCAAGAAATCAAATAATAACAAATGCCGGTGAGGCTGTGCTGAAAAAAGAATCCTTCTACATTGTCAGTGGGAATGGAAATTAGTATGACTATTATGGAAATCAGGAGATCTGTCAAAGAACTAAGAAAAAAATACCATTTGACCCGGCTATTCCCATTCTAGGTGGCTTCCCAAAAGAGCTAAAGACATCATATTATAAAGACAGCCATAGCCATGTTTATTGCAGCACAATTCCCAGTACCTAAATCCTGCAAGCAGCCTGTATATCCATCAATACTCAAGTGGATAAAGAAAATGTGGTATTTATACATAATGGAATATTACTCAGCTATAAAGAAGGATAAATTTGAGACATTTGTAGGAAAATAGATGCACCTGGAAAAATGTAATGTTAAGGGAAATAAATCAGACTCGCAAGCTTCAATGCCACATGGCATCTCTTATCTGAATAAGGCAAAGTGCAAATAAAGGGGGGAAAACAGGACTGCTAGCAGGAAACAAGGAGACAGATCTTTCGCAAATGGGAAGGGGTCCAAGGGAATGAGCTGATGGGAAGAAGTAAAAAGGTTTAAGATGTATCACGGACATGTGCCAAGCACCCACAAAGAATGCAGACATCAGGTAAAGCAAACGTGAACTGACAATAAAATGGTAACAAAGAAGATGGGGAAAGGCAATCTAGGGATGGAAAAAGGGAGGTGGGTGGGGAGGGGAGGGGAGTAAAGAAGAATAGAGGTGTGTTATGCACACGTACCTGCTCCCTGAGATGTACGCGGACTTTGCGTATTGCAAACAAGTACTAATAAAGTTAAATTTTAAGGAGAATACTATTCAGCCACACAAGGAAGGCAGTACTGATCGAACCTTTGCTGAGTGAAAGAAAGCCATTCGCGAAGACCACGTATTGCGTGGTTCAGTTTACATGTGGTGTGCAGAACGGGCAGCCCAGGAGTGAGTGGCTCCAGCGAGCAGAGCCACAGAGGGAGCCTTGCTTGCGGTGGAGCCTCTCCTTGGGCCCGGCCAGACTTCCTGGACCCAGACAGTTACAACAGCTGCACGTCCCTGGGAAAACGAACTGAGCCCACTAAACTTCGCACTATCCCAACACAAGCTTTGTGACACGTGTATTATGTCTCTACAAAGCCGTTACTAAGTCGTGGATTCAAGGCTCTGTGTGCTTGGATGACGGATCCCAGAGAAAGCGCGGAGTTGTGGGAAGTGTTTGAATGTGTGGGAAGCAGGGAAGCCAAAGAGAAGCGTTAGAGGGGATCCTTAACTCAATTAAAAACGTTTGAACTATTCTCAAACACACATGCAGAAAGCGCACAAATGGTACGTTCCGGCCAGCAAGCTATCATCACTTTAAGCCCTGGGTTACCAGGCTCCAGGCCAGGAGATGATCTCCAGCAGCACAAACCTCTCCCGTGAAACTTCCCCCTAACTAACACTGCAGGCGCGCCCATTTTTGAACTTTATATTGATAAAACCGTAGGGTACACTTTTGAGCTACTCACTACACCAAGCACATCTGAGATTTGTCCAAATTAATGGAAACTGGACAGAAAAGCAAGCACAAAAACTGCAGTCCACCGGCGCGGGGCCCGTGAGGCCAAGAGCAGAGAGACTCACAGCAGCTTCTCCACACTGCTCGTTGGGTGGCTCAGCGCGCCGTGGAGGACCTTCACATCGTCGCGGCCCAGCTGGGTGTTGCTAAGGTTCACGTATTTCAAATTTGGGTTATGAGGGAATGCCTCAAAGAGAGTCCAACTCTCACAGTGGAAGGTAACATTGTTGACACTGCAAAAACAGAAAATTTGAAGAAGTTCATGAAAAAGGCCTGAAAGTGTGGCCCGAGAACCCGTCTTCGATCATGTCCTCCAGCCCACCGGGGACTCACTCTAATCTCACAGCCCAGTTGTGTCGCTCCTGGCTCGCAGCTGGGTGACTTCCCTCCCACATGGGAGAGGTTTGGGCTCAGTTAGGGTTGTCACAACCAGAGGAAGCTACTGGCGTCTGGAAGTCGGAAGTCAGAACTCAGGGGTGCTCCGCAACACCCTGCCGTGCGAGGGACAGACCCTGCCTCACGGCTGAGCAGCTGCCGGCAGCGTTCTGGGTAGGGTTAGGCTTCTGCTTGGGACGGCGAGCCTTTGCGGACCATGCAGTCGGGACAAGGGCTGGAGGCGAGACTAATGTGCCCTTTCCACAATACACTCACGTGTAGGTGACCCTGACTTCCAACTTACAAAAGATTCTCGAGGAGACAGTTGGGCTGCCTCAGCTGTTGACACAGACTCAGCATGGCGGACTCGTTGAGGGTGCCATCCTTCACCTGCAGCATCTGGAGTTGGCTGCAGGTCCTGAGCACTGACCACACCTGGTGCCAGCAGAGGAGCTCAGAGCTCGAGCTGTGTGGGAAGAAGAAAGGGGAGAGGAAAGGTGCTGGAGAGGGAGCCACCGAGGGACGCCTGGCGGGTGGAGGCCCGGGATGCATCCAAGCTTCCTGCAGCAGGAAGGCAGCGGGCGGGACATCAGCTGGGCCAGCATCGAGGGCCCTGCCTCACCCCCACCGAGCCAGCACCTCGGAGCCCAGGTCTGCTGGTTTCCAGGCTTCACCCTGAGCCATCGCCCCTTCCCACTCCATAACCTCGGGCACCTTCTCTGCCCCGTGTCCTCGCCCTTAACCTGACCGTGAAGGAATCCATCGGGAGTGATCTTTATGAGTAGGAAAGGACTAGAAATCTGTCGAGTGTTTAGAGTCAGTCTGGAAAGAACTTGCAGAGGACGGGTCAAGAAAGAGTCCACGGCCAGCTCGGGAGGGACCAAAATCCCAGCCACAGCTGCTTCGGGCTGATGCTCAGAGCCAGGGCTACGTCAGGGGCATGATGTCATCACGTGTGACTGTTGTCACTGCAGCCAGGAAAGCGAGTCCCCAGGCAAGGTCACAGGGCTCAAGGCTCCATCTAGAGCAGGCACTCTACGCATGCAGCAAATCCCTACACTTACCCCATAGATATGCAGAATTAAATAATAAAGGTTTATAAAACAAAATAGCATAATTTTTTTAAAAAGTCAATTCAGGGTTTGACCTGGTGCCTGCTTGACAGGATAGGCGAGGCGCTAAGCACTGCCAGGTATTTGCCACGCCCTTGGCAGCCCCCGGGCAGGCAGGTGTGGGCCAGACCCTGGAAAGGAGAGGAGAAAGTCGCAGAGCCTCCGTGATGGTGCTCACCTGTCAGTCCAGAGCTCTGCCAGGCTGAGGCAGGAGGATCACAATTTCAAGTCCAGCCTGCACAACTTCAAGAGACCTTGTTTCCAAATTTAAAAAAATAAAAACTAAAAATGGGCTGAGGGTGTAGCTCAGGGCAAAGGCCTTGGGTTTAATTCCCTAGTATGAAAAAGAAGATGAGAGAAGAGAAGGAGGAGGAAGAGAGGGAGGAGGAGGAGGAAGAGGAAGAGAAGGAGGAGGAGGAGGAGGAGGAGGAGGAGGAAGACCACTGGATGGACTCACACAGAGCTCTGTTCCCTGCCTTCTTCCTTAAAGACACCCTGGGCGGAAAGGCTGAGTTTCCTCAAGTTAGAGCAGTGTTTTAAGCAGTAGCCGGCAACCCTCAGGTCTGTCTCAATGAAGACGGAGAAGGCAAGATCTTGCATCAAGTCCATCACCTGGTTCAGGAAGGCCTCCTCCTGCATCTCGAACAGAGCATAGAATAAGGCCAGGAAGCTGACCTGCCCCTGGAGCTTGTCAGCCACCTTTGCCAGTTGCTGCAGGCACTGATACAGCTGCCGCTTTACCTCACTGGACAGCTGGAAGCCAAAAAAGGCATCCAGCTTCTGACACTCCCTTTCATGCAACAGGCCAAACAGGAAGCACCCAACAAACACCCAGTGGGCCCTGGATTTCTCGAGGAAGGTCAGCAGGAGGTCCTGCGTGCCCCTCACGGCTGGGTGCGAGTGGTGGCCGGGGCTCTTGAGCAAGTAGAACAGGGCAGCGCAGAACTCCTGCACCGAGGAGTGCAGGAACTTGTACAAGCCCTCAGTCTCCCAGCACGGCAGGAGGACCCTGAGCTCCAGCAAGGCAGAGAGGTCGGAGCTGCCTATCCCGTTCCTCCTGAGGTCCTTCTCCCGGAAAACCATGGTGTTGGTCCACATGCCCTGGACGGCCAGGGAGCACAGGCTCTGCAGCTGGGCCTGGCCCTGCCAGCTGGGGCCGTCGGCACCCTCAGGCGTGAAGAGGTCCAAGAGGAAGGAGCTATACAGGGCGGTGGGACGCTGGCAGGTGAGCGCCACGTCTATGCCTTTGTCCATCTCCTGCTTCAGGGTCGTGCACACCAGCCAGCAGAGCACAGGGAGCCGGCACATCGAGAGGAGCTGCTCGTTGTTCAGGATGACGTTGAAAGCCTCCAAGGCTCTGCGCCTGTCCGGGAACATATGGCAGATGTAGAACTTTACGTCGAACTCTTTCAAGCCCGTGAGCTCCCTAATGTCAGGGTCCTCCAGCCTGTCCTCCAGGTCCTGCCCGGCCCTGGGGTTGACGGTGACAAGCAGGCAGCACTCCGGGGCCATCTTCTTCCTCAGCAAACTGCTCAGCAGCAGCTTTGGTGGCTGCACCTCCGCCCAGTCGCTGCAGAGCTCGTCCTCCGGCTCCGCCAGGTCAGAGCCCAGTTCTTCAAAACTGTCGGCCATGAACAGGAGCTTCTCGGGGTGGGCCATGATCTCACTCACAGGGGCAGAGGTGCCGGGCCAGGCTCTGGTGATCAGTCCCGCCAAGCTCGTCGCTGGCAGCTGCTTCAGTTCCTTGCAGCAGAAGTAGAAGATGTAGGAAAATCTGTCCTGGTAGACGAAGCCCTTGGACCAGGCCAGGATCATCTTCGCCAGGAAAGTTGTTTTCCCAACTCCTTGGGCTCCCAGCAAGCATAGAATGCGGGTCTGCTTCTCGGGCTCGAAGAGGAGTTCCAGAAATTTGCATTCTTCCTGCGTGATATTCATATCCAACTGTTCATGCATCGTGGGAATGGACTCCCTGGACAAGAAGTCGGTGAATTTCTCCCTCATGTGAGTCTGATATATCTTCGCATTTCCTAGGTCAGGGGCACAGGAACAAAAGAGACCACAACAAGTCAGAGTTAAACACTCCAGCATATGTGCTCTGACCCTCACCTGCTCACCTCAGAATGATCTTCTCAGGGATCCCCAGGCTGTGGCCCAGGAGCACTTTGGTCAGAGCCCCGGCCACCTCCACCCTTGCAGTGTGTGGCTGCAGCCCCCCATACAACGGCAGAGCTGCGCAGCAGCACCTGAGGGATGCAGCCCAGAAACCACTCGGCAGGGACTGGGTATAAGCAAACTGTTGGAAAGAAATGTCCCGACGCAAGTACACAGACACAGGAAATGCAGAAAAGAGAAAAAGAGCTACATGAGACGCAGTGTGAAGGCCGCTGTGTGTAATTGGAGGCCCAGAGGAAGCTGGGAGGAGAGTGAACACTTTAATGAGAAAGGCCAAGGTGGAGAGCTGAGGAATGCTGTGAATCCCAAGCAGGCTGGACATCGAGAGAGCTGCATCCAGTGCACCGTGGTAGGACAAAGAAGAGGACCTAACAGGAATTCAGGAGCACTGTCTCTTGCCCTTGAACCCCTATATGCACAGTAACAGTGAGGCCTTTAACCAGGATAAATGCCAGTGCAGCACTTAGGGCTATGATGCCTTTAGGTCGTGGCTTCTCTGTCATGAACGTTTGCTCCTCAGATATTAGACTCACGCATGCGTGACTAGGACTGGGAAATCTTGTTCAGTACTGCGTTTCAGGGCTGTCCGAGCACCCTCTAGGACTGCACCACTGAGCCCCAGGCGCTACAGTCTACAGTAGCTGCCACTTGGCTGTTGCTACCAGGCCACGCCTCAGCCTGCAGTAAACTGACTGAGGATCCAGACAGAGGGACGATGGGGCCAAGGCAGGGGACCACCTGTGTTTCCCCACACAGGCCCGCAGGGGCTGCACACAGCCGTCTCCTCCCGACAGGGCCAGATTCCCACCACGCATTCCCACCATCCTGGCCGCGAGCAGCCGCACCCCCGGCCCTGGGCCCACGCACCAGTGCTCTCTCTCATGGCCTTCTCACAGAGGTCCCTCCTGCCCAGCTTCTGAAAGACCCTGAAGGTCACATCCCAGGCTTGCTGCTCCTCGTAATGCCTGAGCAGTAGGTTGGCAAGTTCTTCCCTTGATGCTTTCTTCACTTCAGCCCAGGAGATCTGCTTGAGTCCAAGCAGTGGAGTCTCCTGCTTGAGCAGCTCCTTGAACTTCATGAACTCCTTCTTCTTGAGCTCCTCCAGGTACCACATGAGGCCAAAGTCAGAAAAGAAAGGCGACGCCATCTCATCCAGGCGGAGAGATCAACCTCCAAAGAGAACCACAGGGTCGAGGACTAAGAGGGACCCGTGGAAAGGCAGGGGCACCAGGCTATCGCAAGGGAAAGGACGGAGGTCGTTTAGTTCTTGCGTGGCGCCCCGCTGGCTGTGGGGTGTGGGGCGAGGGCGGAAGATCCTCAGCTGCAGCTCCTCTGATCTCCCTTCTCATGGACATGCTCAAGAAAGCAGCGAGGCCGGAAAAAGTCCGGTGAGGGAGATTTCATACCCGAGAGAACTACGTCAAACCCCAACTCTGATGGTTCCTGGGGGGAAAGAGTAAAAATAACCAAAGTCACTGCCCAGGACAGCGTTACTGACAGGGCTATACTGGTACATTTAGCTGTAAAGATAAATCGATATGCCAAACTGCCCGGTGATAGTATGAGGAAATTCAGCTTTCAGGCAAAAGCACGATGATAGGTGAAGCATGAAGACCTTCCCTGGGGAAAAACGGACAGGGAAAGAGAATAATCCAGACAATAAGAGATTCCTAAACTCTATGCACCTGGCATATCTTCAACATAGAAGTAAACATGGCCTTATCCACACGGAGCGGGAAATCACATTTTCCTTAGTAAATTAACAGAGAAAGCGCGTTGCTTCAGATATGTTGGCATAACGGAGGAGAATGGCATTATCCCACAAACAGTGCGAGGACAACCACAAGTCCACATGCGAAATAAATGAATTAACCTAGACTTGGGGACCACTTCACTTCTGACACAGGACTGGGCAGCCAGGGAAAGTGGACATAAAACCTCAGCCTCAGAGGAGACAGACAGATAGCAACTCATGAATGGAAAGTTGTTTAAGGTCACTTGTCATTAGTAAACTGAAAACCAAAATGATGCCAAGACCTGTTGCACCCCCATGAAGACAGCTGGCATGAGGGAGATGACACACCACTGCTGACCGGGACGTGAAGCAGCAGAGGTTCCCAGTCACTGCACGGGGTGTGGGATGTCACAGACACTCTCCAAGGGGCCTGGGTTCCCAGCCTCCAGAACTACGCAGGAATAGCTGTGTGTTGTTGGAGTCCTGAGCGTGAGCTGCTCCCTCCGGGCTGGCTGCCTGAGCGTGGGAGATTCCAGGAAGCCACACACACCCAGAGCAATCGGCACCCAGCACCCCAACCTGGTCAGTAAGTCTCCCTGCACCGGCTGCTCGGGCATGCAAGTGTGTCCCAGTCAGGGCCACTGCTAAGCAGAGGGCTGCCCGGGCTCAGCAGACATTCCCGTGCTATCCCTAGAACCTCCTGGGTCTAAAACAACTCCTAAGAAGAAAATTGAAATTCAGCACAGAGTCAGCGACCATACACACATCACACACGCACGCCTGTGCACACGCACACACATGCACACACACACCATGAATGTTTGTAGATCCTTCACGGAACACTGAGGGACCATTCTTTTCAAGCACACACGAAAGATTCCCAATAGCTGGCCCTGTCCTGGCCCATGAAAAGCAATCTTAATACAAAGCAAAAAGGCAATAGCAGACAGGCCACCTTTGTTCTAATGCAACAAAATTAGGACCCGGTACTGACATCGGTGGAAGGGCTACATGATACAGGGGAAAGCTAAAATAAAATTTTATTCATAGGTGATCATTTGGCAGAATTTCCCCCATAATATAGACAAAGTGATTGGGAAAAGAATAAATCTTAATAGACTCAAAGAGCTAAACAATAGGAAAGCTATTAAGCAGTATACAGAACAAGAATACAATTTAAAACCTGCTTGGTAAGATGTTAAATCCAACACAGGGACCTGTATCCTCCCCACCCAGGATCCTGCTTTGAACCCACAGCTTCCCTGCACCATCGGGACACCTGAGGCCATTCCAAGTGCACTCCCTGGCTCCCTCCTAGGCACTGTGAATTCTGACCATCTGCTAAACCCTTCAGTCCATCCTGGTGCATGCCCCAATTTGGGAGCCAGTAATTTAGAGCTCCACTACTTAGGACTAGAACAGTGGTGGTGCTTTGTGCTGAGACCTCCAGAGCTGGAAATAAGTAGCCAGAATTTTTTGGATGTGAAGATGGAGTCAAGAAGATCGGAGGTCAGTCTCTTGCATGAGACTGAAGTCATAGTACAATACCTCTGAAAGTGAGGGCATAGATTGCATCAGATTTGCTACAAAGCAAAGTTTAGATATCCTCTCCAGTGCACATGCAGACTTCTTTGCCACCTCCACATAGCCACCAGAGTCTTTTCCAGCTCCAGTGTGATATCACATCCAATCTACTGGTAGTACATGTGTTTATTTCTGTTAAAGTCTTGTGTTGAAATCATACTTAGAGCCTCAGGATTGAACTCATGTAGAAACAGAGTCTGTAGGGGTGGATTTGCTCAAGCTGAGGTTACGCTGGACTAACAGGGGCCCCTAGTCCAGTATTATGAACAACCTTATCACAAAGGTCAAATGTGGGCACAAAAGCACAGGTGGAAGATGATTTTAAAACCCAGGGAAGATGCCAGGTAGCAGACAAAGAACACCCTAAGCTACAGATGTCAGTAGAGATCTGTGGACCCGAGCCTCCCACAGGTCCCCAGGAGCAGGCAGCCCTGCCAACACCTTGATTCCAGACTTGCAGCCTCCAGCACCCTGAGACCCTGAACCCTTTGGTTAGGGCGCTCGGCTTGTGGGCCTTGGTTACAGCAGCCCCAGGAAACAGCACCGTGCATCCACAAAGGATCAGACAGATAATCGTTGACCTAGAAGACAGGTAAACAAAAGTCATCTGAGATGAATCAGAGAGAAAAAGGTGACGCACAGAAGAGGGGAGAGGCCGAGGAGGAGAAGCCAACACTTCACTGGAGCTCTAGGGGGAGAAAGGAAGACAAGGGGCCGAAGCAGCACGCAGCGGGTCCCTGGCCCACCACAGCCTGACTTACGGCTGTGGATTGTACAAGGGCGTGAAAAAGTACACCCTGCTTCTCATTTCCAGTAGAGCATTTGACATATGAATGAAGCCACCAGGGCTCTATGGTAGTCTGCTTTGTGTTGGCTGGTTCTGCCCAAGTGTAGGTGGATGTGAGCGTTCTGAGCATGTTTGGACAGGCTGGGTTTGGCAGTTCGGTGGAGGGTCGCGCTGATTGGACTCAGGACCCAACCAGGGGACCGGTGAAGTGCATATCTGGGTGAGTCTGGATGGGCCGTGGCCAGGCCTTGCAGTCTGTGCCTGACTCCTGGCTCTTTGCTCTCTGGCACAGCTCCTGTGCTCCACCTCCAGCCACCATGAGCTGAACAGCAAGGCTCCACCACACCCTCTGCCATGTTGCTGCTGCCTTGGAGCCAGCTGACCATGGACTGAATCCTCTGAGACCATGAGCCACCTTAAACCGCTCCTGCTCTAAGTTGTGGGTGTCAGGGATTGTGGCTCCCCAACAGGAAAGCTGGCTGATACACTGAGCTAAGCCATGAGGTTCTCCAGCACTGGGTACCAACTGCATTTCCAATTTACAATGATGCTTTCAACTCACAGTGGGTGTACCAGGCTTAACCTCATGGTTGATAGAGGAGCGTATGTATTTGAAAAGACAATGACTGAGACTTTTTCGTTAACAGACAAAATAAATCAGTCTACTAACCAAGTGGCTCAGGAGGATAAATTATAAACCCACACCTAGTCACAGTGTGGGGAACCCAAGAACTAAAAAGCAAAGAGAAATATCTGGAAAGCAGCCCAGGGTGGTGGCAGGGCAGGAGGGAAGCAGGCCTGTCCCTCCGAAGCAGGGTCATCAGGTTGGCAGCAACCTCCTCAGGTGCTACAGAAAGGAGCAGCTCACAGAGGTGCCGGCGCTGAATGTGGCTTAGGTCCACCCAGAAGAAAACCACCGTTTAAGAAGGAAAACTAGACCCCTGCAGGTAAATGGTGTTTCCAACAGCAGATTTACACAATAATGCGTTCTAAATAGTGGCCATCACAGAGAAGGAAAAAGACCCCATAGGAGGATTCAGAGAATCCATCGTGAGTTGATACAGGTCGCTTCACTGCACTGTGAAACCAAATTAAAATTGTCACTGTGGGGCCGGGGATTTTAGCTCAGTGGTGCTGCCCCCTCCCCTGCTCTGCAAGCGCAAGGACCTGATTTTGATTCCTGCTACCAAAAAAAAAAAAAAATTGTCACTGTGTTGAGTGTGGAGGGTGCCACATGCTCCAGCGGGCCAGACTGGGAAGATGGCCAGGCAAAAACCCGATATTATACCCTGATAAACCCAAGGCCTGGCTAGAATTCTGACATAACCGTGAGGGTTTATGTGCCAAAGCACTGTACACAGAAAAAAAGGACAGAAAACTAATCAGACACAGTGAGAAAGGACAAAAATAGGAACATGGGACAGATAAATAGGAAATAAGGAGAGAGCACATTTAGCCTCTTGTTAGTAATTACACAAATAGCGGCCTCCTTGTCCGAGAAACAAAGATCATCAGATTAGATAAAAACAAAAACCAAACACACATCCTGTAAAGAGACATCTAAGACAAAACCACAGAAAATGAAATCTATGAGAAAAACAAGCAAATTCTGACTGAAAATGCCCAGTGTACCAATATCAGTACCAGGGTGCCACGCCAAACTCTAGGGATAAATACAGATGATGTAAGGTCACAAGATTTTCAAATCACAAGGAAGAGAGAACACTATAATTATACAAGCAATTATAACAGGGCCTGGAAACACACAAATTGTCAGAAATGCAGGAGAAACTCAGACTACAGGATGCTTTATCAACTTGTTCCAGGAATGCGCTAAGCAGATTAAAATGAGAAAAAGTTGGAAGAGAACAGGTTTGCATGTGAATACAGACTGCTTCATTCAGCTGTGTTAGCCATGTCATCCCTAAATATCGGCCACATGCTGGTCCTTAGAGCAGGGTTCAACAGGTTTCAGGCCACAGAAGTCATGTGTGAGAATATTCTGATCACAGTTTATGTCAGAAGTCAACAGCGAAAGGACCCAAAGATGCCAACGTTGAGAAATATGCTTCCAGGTATATTAACAAAAAATATATAACAAAATGAAGGATTATAAGTTAAATTTGAACTGAGTGATGTTTCCTGCTATCCCGCATGAAGGGGGTGGGGGTTGTGCAGCCTACCAGGATGCACCCGTGTGCTCTGTCCGAGGTCTGAGACAGGGAGCTTGAAACTTTACAAGCGAAGTATGCATTTGACGTTAAAGAACAAACACACCAAAAGAAAACAGAAGAAAATAATAACCTATGACATAAAAAGTGAAAATACCAGTTATATTCAGTAGTTTCTTTGAAAAGACAAAACAGAGCTGGGATTTAGCTCAGTGGCACCACACCTGCCTCACAAGCACAAGGTCTAGAGTTCAATCTCTGGTACTGGGAGAAAAAAAAAAAAGACAAAACATATTTGTGAGATGCCCCAAGAGGTCCGAAGAAAAGACAGCACAAATAGTGACCCTCGGGCATGACAGGCAAGATGTCGCCACACTCCTGGGCAGCTTCAAACACAGAGGTATTATGCCTTTCTAGCCAGACGGGTGATTTTGTTCAAATATACGTGAATTCTCAGAAAATGACAACTTCCATTTTCAATTTCTTTCTTGTAAAGCTTTTAAAACTAATTTCTACAGGTGAAAGAAATTCTCTCCCACCCCAGAGACTTCAGACTCAAAGATCTGCATCAGCAAATTATCAAAATTGAAACTAAAAATTATTTCCCCCGAATATTTTCTCCCCCTGCCCCAAATCACAGACTCAGTATGCTTAAACTCTTTGACACATAGGTTAGATATAGGAAAATGACAAGCTTAGTGTGAGAATTCGTGTTCCAATAGTCCTGTGAAAAAAATGCAAAGATTATATACATAGTGACGAACCCTAACCACAAGATCTTTATGTTACATAAATGTATCGCATCACTGTTATTTCCCTGACTTTGATACTTGTGGTTATCAGAAGAACACTGGGCTGGCAGCTGCCTGATCCCCACCCGACTTCATAGCCACGCAGCACTGTCCTGTGCCATGCGTGCTCATCTTGGAAGGACACAGCTCCTTAGAGGGGGACGCACCCAGGCCGGGAAGACCTCATTTTAGTGGAGTGAATCAACTGCAACTTTTTTCCCACCTTCTGAGGTGCTAAGGCTTGGGCTTTAACTTGACTTTTTAGGGTTGGGGATGCAGCTGAATCTGTAACAAATAATAAATGTCAATGTGAATCGATATAGCACGACATCCCACCTACACACACTCATTTCAGCAGGCAAAGTCTTGGGTGTGTTACAGCCCGGAATTCCAGCCCCAAGGATCTCCACCCTGGGCCTGACAGCAAGCGGCAGTGCAGAGGCCCGGCTGATCGGCCCTCACACCTGCCTCCTGGGGCTCGGCTGGGCCCCAGCTCTGCTCCTCAGGTGTTGAGGCTCTAAGGGAAACCGCTGCCCTCTGAGCTTCTCCAGCCCTGAGATTCCTTACACATGCTGTCTTCGCTTGGGTTCAAGACCCTGCTCCATCCTTCCCCTAGGCCTCAAGCAATGGATCAAAGCCCATAATCTGGCTCACTTTCCAGCAGGACAGAGCCTGGTGCTGGGGGGAGCTGCTATAGATCAGGCTTTGAAATATCCAGGCATTTGGTAGAGTTTCCCACAAAATTGAGTTAAACATCATCACTGCACGGGCCCTGGGGGTCAAGGACACCACGGAATCTTTCAGATTGGTCAAGAAGGGAGGCCAAACAAAGGGGAGGAAATGAAGACCCAAAGCAGCAAAAAGATAGGCACAAGGAGCAGAGCAGCGCGGAGGGCTGCCGACTCACCGCACAGGTCCGCCTGGCTGGTCCTTATTGGGTGGCGCTGGAGTGAGCAGAAAACACCTGCGGTGCCGCCTGATTGGCCAGTGAGTTCCTCTTCCCCATTGGCCCAGGTGGCTTTGGAAAACAGAAACACTATATGAGAAATTCTAGAGATAAACAACTCATAACTTGGTGAGTACTAGTAGGGATTGAACCAGGGCCTTCTCAGTGAGCTGCAACCCTTGCTCATTTTTATTTTTTTAACTTTAAGACAAGGTCTTGCTAAGTTGCTAAGGCTGGACTCAACCTTGAGTCCTCCTGCCTCAGCCTCCCAGAAGGCTGGAATTACAGTCAGCATCACTATGCTCAAGAATTCATATGTTTTAAGTAAATTTTATTACAGAGTATTATTGTAATTGTTCTATTTTATTATGAGCATTGTGAATCATGCATTGTGCCTAATTCATGAGTTAAACGTCACCATGGGTATGCACAGGAGAAACAGTGCGAGACAGGGCATGGTACCCCCTGAAGTTTCAAGCACCGACTTGGAATACATCCTCTGAGGATAAGGGGATGGGGCCTGCAGATTTATTTACAGAAATGCAATCACATTTTACGTTGGTTTTACATTTATCAAGGCTACTTTTTTTTCTTTTTTTTTTTTTGGTACTGGAGATCGAACTCGGGTCCTTGCGCTTGCAAGACAGGTGGGGGAACCACTGAGCTACATCCTGGGCCCTGTCTTTGGAGCTTTTTACAAGGGCGCCCCTTCATTGTCGTCCATTTAGGGAGTTCTGGGTTGTATTTTTAGAGTCCTTGATCGGTGTAAGGAAATCCCCTTCTTTCCCAGGTGTAAGGCTGTCTGAGAGCGTGATGTTACCCTCAGAGCTCCCTTCCACGTCCGAGTGCATTGTCTGGTGTGAGCACTGGCACTCCCCACTGTGCCCTGAGGCAGGAGGCTGCAGGAGGGGGCGGATCACACTCACCCTCGAGGACCCCTGGGGGCTCCCATCTGGTGACTGCTGCCCCAGCCTTGCCAGCGCCACAGGGTGGCCTTCATCCCGAGCATCTCTAAGGCATCCTCCAGGTGATGTGGACCAAGCAGTGGCCACTGTGGGTCCCTGGTGACCATCAGTCGGGGTGGCCTGGCTTCCATCTTCCGCGCACACCGCAGGCAGGCCCAGGGGATGGGGGCGCAGCTGGGCTCCCTGGCTGGGGCAGGAACACCAGGTGAAGCCATTTTCCTCCACGGTGAACTTGGTCCTGAGGACCCTGGGGAGTCACAGAGGACGCAGGAGCTAAGTGCAGTGTGGGCCAGGTCATCTCTTCCCACTTGTGGCTCCTCGGAAAGAGGAACTGGTCAGAGAGCCCCTGTGTCAGGCTCAGAGTTACCTTTCCTGCCAGGTTGTTTCTTTGGATTTTAAAATACCTCCCGTTCCATCCTATTCAAATTTTCTTTGTTTCTGCGTGGTTCTCGACCAGAGAGGTCCCGGCAGGCGCAGGCGGGCTGTGCACATTCTGACGTTTGGTGTGCGGAGTGGGAGAGACCTAGGGGTCTTTCAGCGGCCAGGTCGGCTACAGCTTCCCTCCTCCTAGGACGCTCAGCTGAGCGCTGCAGCACTGGTTCTCAATCTGGGGAACCTGGGGAACTGTGGCCACCCTGGGTGGGCGCCAGGGCTTCCGCTTTCTGGCTAGCACTGCTCTGGAGGGTCGGCATCACAGGGTCCCCGCAGGACTTGGGGCAGGAGCCCACCTCAGAGAGGAAGAAAGGAGACAGCAGGAGGGGAGGTCAAAGGGAGGAACCGGGAAGCATTGCAAGGGCAGGGCTTAGCCAGGCCTCGCTTTTCTGCACAATCAACTTAGATGCGCCGGGAAAACCCTTACACCCAAGACCCAAAGTTCACGGAGAACCCTCTGGGATCCGTGGCTCTGTGTGTGAGAGAAACAGTACATGTACTTCTCCCCAGGTTGGGTTTTGATGTGAATCCCGAAAGGTAGAAGAATTCCTGTTGGAAGTGTTTGCTTGAAATAATTCTTCAGAGTTGAAGCTCAACATCACAAAAATGTGGGTTGGAAATGTGAGTCCCAGTCACGGATGCCCTTGGACATGAATGTCGGTTTCCCTGTTTTAAAAATCAGGACAAGAAGCGCCTTGGGACCGTTGTGTGCGAGAATTTGTGTTGATGGCTTCACAGGATGCCTAGCACATTGTCAGTGTCCCACCAGAGCCAGTGCTGTTCCTGTCCCCGTATGGAGTCCCTTCTTGTTTTGACTTTTTATTTTTATTCCTGTATGTTTGTAGTACATAATGATCACACTTTAATTTTCTCTTCAATTTATGTTTTGGGTTTCTCATATAAGAGAAATCCTGTGATGTTTAAGCCTGTGTGTCTGATATATTTCACTTAACATTATGGTCTCAAAGTGCATCCATTTTCCTACAAATAACTCGTTTATCCTCCTTTATGGCAGAGTAGTACTCCATGGTATACAAATGCCACATTTTCTTTATCCGTTCATCTGTTGATGGACATACAGGCTGCTTCCAAGATTTAGCTCTTATGAGCTGTGCTGCTGTAAACATGGGAGTGCATGGATCACTGGAATACAATGTCTTTACCTCTTCTGGAAAGATACCTAGAAGGGGAATGGCAGGGTCAAATAGAATTTCTACTTTTAGATGTTTGAGGAATCTCCATTCTTTTCCATGGTGGGGATACTGGTACCCATTCCCTTCAAAAATGAGAAAGGCAGGGCCGGGGATTTAGCTCAGTGGTTCTGCCGCCTGCCTGGCAATTGCAAGGTCCTGAGTTCAATCCCCAGTACCAAAAAAAAGAGAGAGAGAGAGAGAGAGAGAGAAAGGGTCCTCCTTCCCTGCAGCCTTGCCAGCATTTGCTATTATTTGGTTTCTTGGTGGTGGCCGTTCTCTCTGGAGTGAGATAGAGTCTGTGTGGTTTTAATTAGCATTTCTCTAATGGCTAGAGATGTTGAGATTTTTTTCATGTATTTATTGGTCATTGGACTTCTTCTGAGAAGTATCTATTTTGTTCAGTTGTCTTTTCTTTATTGTGTTTTTATTTGGGGGGATCTAATTTTTAGTCCCATATACACTCTCTTATTTCTCAGTCTGAAGTGTATCTGACAGACATTTTTCCCATCTGTAAGCTTTCTTCACTCTGTTAGTTGCTTCTTTCGCTGTGCAGAGGCTTTTCATGTGATGAGATCCCAGTTGCTGGTCCTTGGTACTGTTTCTTGGGTAAGTGAGGCTCTGTTCATAAGCCCTTGCTTGCGCCTCTGCCCTCAACAGCTTCACCCGTGTATCGCCCGGCAGACTGAGGGTCTCTGCTTCAGACTGTCATTCCGTTTAGATTTTAGTTCAGTGCTGAAGGAGAGAGATGGGCCTGTCTTCAGTCTTCAAATGCTGTCTTCCCTGGAAACCGGAGTGGCTCTGAGCTGAGATTGTCTGGGCATTTAATTATGTTTCATTGCGACCTTTTACATCACCGTTGTGAACTATCTGGAAATAAAAAAGGAAAACCTGTATGACTTGTTGCCAGTAAGTCAGAGCCTACTACCCATTTGTGACATAACCCTGGTGAAAATTTCCCCAAAGAATATCCGGAAAAGGCCCAGAACAGTCTGGTGCAGGCATCTTGAATAATAAACCACAGAATGAGCCACAGAGAACTGGGCCTTATGACTGGAAATGAGCCAAATGGTACAGTGAAGTCTTCTGTCTTCCTGGACAGAGCCACAGACACCAGCCAGTCTAGTAACAAAAAGGACAGAATCTGGATCTCGTTTCTCTCCACACAAGTAGATTTGCTAGCAAGGAGCACACTTTACTCCCCACTGCACCCCAGTTCCTGGAAGACAGAGTGATCTGACCTGAACCCCTGCTAGACACACAGCCCATCTTTCAGGGTAGGGGCTACAACTGTCAGGGACAGACAGTCTGAGGATACTCAACTGAACTTGATAGCTAAGAGGTCAATTTTGGTTGACACAGGTCTCACTTTAACCTGGTCTTGATACCCAGCAGGGGAGTATAATCAAAAACATATAAAAGTAATAGCAATGCATGCTAAATGCAAAAAGGGGCTCCATTCACTGTGCCCTGCTGGCCCTTTCTAGCTACACCTGTAGACAGGTCTAGGAGCCACCTGGTTACAAGTGCTATTCCAGTCCCTTAAGAACAGCATCTGATGTGGCTCCTTCCTCATTCTTCCTTTCCATTCTAGTGCTTATGCGGTGGTCATATGTGTCTTCATCTCTCAGTAAAATTTGTTTATTCTTGCCTAGAGGTTGCCAAACTCTCAGTGATCACACAGATGAAACCCATGGTAAAGGTACCAGACACATCACCTGAGAACGTGACAGACAGCCTAGATGAACTGCCTTCTTCAGGACCAGACAGACCCATAGTGGCAGTGGCCGTACAACTTCAGAGGGGACTAGATCTCCTAACAGCTGAAACAAAGGGGCTATGCTTTTCCCTAAAGGGAGAATGCATTTCCTTTGTTAATAAGTCTAAAATAATAAGAGACAAGGCACAAAAACTGACTGGTCATGCTTCCAAGATCCATAAAAAAGTATGTGAGCCATGGTTGTCCTATCCCAGTGTCTGGAACTGGGGGCCTTGATTGCTATTCTGGACACAGCATTTGCTGATGCTTCTCATAGCCTTACTATCTCGATCTTATCTGTTACTAATCTGTTACTCACATTGTTTCTTCTTGTTTGACAGCCACCAAACTACTGGTGGTGACCATAATTTGAGATCAGAACCTGCTTCCACGTCCACAGTTCATCAAGAAATCTTCAGAGGAAGGTCTCGGCTCCCTTGGACTCTAGATCAGTCAGGGTGGGGGTTCCTCAGTCTATGCACAGGTAGGGCCGATGCCCCTGCTCAGCCAGAAGTAGCAATAGAAGATGGAACTTCCTCTTTCAACTCCCCTCAAAGATTTTCAGGGACCAGGGTTCTCAGGGGCAATAGTACACTTAGAAACAAAGGAGTTGAGTGAGCCACTCCCTTATTCCCATTCAACTATAAACACTTCCCCATCCTAATGGTTACCCATGCTTCCATAATCCCAAAAGAAGTGCAAAGTAACATTAACAAGAGTTTAGGAGGTTTCAGTGCCTGGGGCCTCAGATCATTGACACCAGTGAGAGACAGAATGAGAGGCACCTAGGATCAGAGGCATCTGACCCCTTAAATTCAAGATGCCTGAGTCACCAACTCCTTTTTTCCCTTTCCCTTTTGACTGTCCCTGCTGTTACCATGCTGTGATCTTTGATAAACATAGCTACTTACAACATAATACAAGCTGTACATTTGGCAGTTTTTCCTCATTGTACACAAGAACCTGGACAATTTTTGGCCCATTCAACCGTAACACTTAGATACAGCCATCCATACCATCTGGCTTTGCTGATTTTCTGTGCAGCAGCGAGGCAACACTAGATGCTGGCTGTCACCACATTTCATCAACACTGCTTTCAGAGTTTCATCCTTGGCATTCCTCCACATGCCCCCTTTGACCATAATTTGTGCATCTTTGCAGCAAGGTGTCTGGGGATGTGCCTGGGGAGTGCTTCTGGAAAGTAATAACCCAGCACTGGCAGCAACACCTGAAACCACCACTTCAAGTGCAATCCTTACTGTGAAGAGATCTGCACAGGTGCAAAGATGGTGGGAGCAAGTAGCAATTCTCTTGAGATCTCAAGTTTGTGAAAGGCAGGAAATGCCATGGAAATCTCCAAGGTTAAGACCTACCAAAAAGCATCAAACCATGCTGGCCACAGTGGCCCACTATGCAGACTCTTGGAAAGACAGACGGGAGGTAACCACCTAAATTTATTTATTTTATTAGTACACATATGTAATGCAATACATAGTGATCACATTCCTCACTGGGCTAGGCACATGCACATAACACATCTTACTTCTTTTTTGTCCCCTTCCCTGGCTCTCCAACCTCCCAGGAACTCTTGGTCCCCTTCCCATTTCAAAATATCTGTCTCTATTGCCTGTTATCTGTGGTTTATTTCTTTCTTTATTTATATTTTACCTTTCTCATATAAGAGAAACCATGGATATTCAAGCTGTGTATCTGATTTATTTCATTTAATATTATTGTCTCAATGTACATCCATTTTTCTACAAATGACTCAAGCTTATCCTTCCTTATGGCTCAGTAGTACTTCATTGTGTACAAACATCAAATTTTCTTTATCCATTCAACTGTTGCTGGACATATAGGTGGCTTCCAAGATTTAGCTATTGTGAGTTGTGCTGATATAAATATGGGTGTGCATGGATCACTACAATGTAATGTCTTTAACGCATTCAGGACTGTAGCAGGCATCCCTGCCCAGTACTAGCAGGCTGTAAGTGGCACATGCTTCTTGCTTTCCACAATTTGACTGTATTGTTTCATCTCAGGAGTCTGACTGAAACTTTATGTGACTCAAATGGGCCTGTCAGATAGCAGAGTCGGGCCAGTATTGCTCCTTTACTAATGGCTGCTACTGAGATTTAAGTCCTAGTTCCTTAAGTAGCAGGGCTTGGCTGAGTTCACTCGTAGCCAAGTTCAACCTGCCTCCAACCAAATCCCTTGCCCTGAATTATGGCTTCTCACTGGCCTGATGAGTTGCTGGTTAATTCCAACCCAGTCTCAGCACCCTTTGAGCTCTCCAAGCAAGATAAGCAGTGCCTCCCCTCTTTTACAGCCCTGTTCGAATATCAGCCAGATGCTTCTAGGTGCTTCACACTATATCACTAGATGCCTTCAAAGCACACCCTGGTCCCCTACTTCACACTCTTGTAATCAGTAAACACTGGGTGTCCTTGAGGCCCTTTGTCTTTGCTGCTCAGAGCAGCTTAGATCAGCCCAAGACCCAGTTTTCTCTAAGTCTTGTTTTCTGTCTTTATTCTTATTAGCTTGCTCTGTATTGCCTCACAGGAGACCAAGGCCCACTGCAGGAGTTTTTGGTAAAGTTCCTATCCCCATTCCCTACATACGAAGACACCTAGAAAGGTAATACTGGGTTGAATGAAATTTCTAGTTTTACTTTTTTCAGGAATCTCCATACTGATTTCCATAATGGTAATACTGGTTTACATTCCCACTGACAATGTAGAAGGTTTGTTTTTCCAGCCACCCTCATGAGCATTTAATATTATTTGGTTTCTTTTCCTTTTTTTTCTTTTTGAAACAGGTATCACTGCGCAATTCAGGCTGGCCTTGAACTGACTACATAGCCCAGGCTGGCCTTGAACTCACAGCAATCCTCCTGCCTCAGCCTCCCAAGTCCTGAGATGAGAGACACTACCACACCCAAGCCTATTATTTGATTTCTTGATGATTCCCATTCTTTCTGGAACAAGGTGAAATCTCAGGGTTGTTTTAAAATGCATTTTTCAAGTGGCCAGAGATATTAAACATTTTTTCATGTATTTATTAACCATTTGTATTTCTTCTTCTGAGAAGTATCTATTCATTTCAGTTGTCCATTTTTGACTGCTTCTTTGATTTTGCAGGTCTAAGTTTTTTGAGTTCTTTATATATTCTATGTATAATTTTTATGTCTGAGGAATAACTGGAAAATTTTTTTCCCATTCTATTGGTTGTCTCTTCACTTTGTTGGTGGTTTCCTTTGCTGTGCAAAAGCTTTTTAATATGATGTGATCCCATTTGTTGACTCTTGCTATTATTTCTTGTGCAATTAGGATCCTTTTTAGAAAGTCCTTAAGTATGCCTGTTTTCAAGAGTTTTACCTATTATGTCTTTAGAACATTAGTGATTCTGTTTTATTTTTAGGATCTTTGATCAATTTTGGTTTTAGTTTATCACATGGTGAGAGATATGGGTCTAGCTTCAATCTTCTGCATGTGGATAGCCAATTTTCCCAGCACCATTTATTAAACAGGCATTCTTTCCTCAAGCATAATTTTTGACTCCTTTGTCAAAGATCAGGTGGCTGAAAGTGCCTGAAGTTGTTTCCACATGCTCTATTCAGTTCCAATGATCCACATTTCTGTTTTGTTTTATTTACCAATAGTATAGTGTTTTATTTTCACTGTAGCTTTGTAATGTAGCATCAAGTGCAGGACTGTGATGATCTTGCTTTGCTCTTGTTACCAAGGATTGTTTTTGCTATTCTGGGTCTCTTCTGGTTGCATATGAATTAGGATTGTTTTCTCCAGTTGTGTGAAGAATGTTGTTGGTATTTTCATTGGGATTATATTAAACAAGTATATCAATTTCAGAAACATGGCCATATTAGCCATATTCTTTCTTTTTATCCGGAAATAGGGGATTTTTTCCATTTTCTTTCTTTCTTTCTTTTTTTTTTTTTTTTTTTTTTGGTACCAGGGATTGAGCTTAGGACCTTACGCTTGCAAGTCAGGCACAGTGCTGCTGAGCTAAACCTCTGACCCCCTTTTTCCATTTTCTGATGTCCTGTTCAATTAACTTTTTCAGTGTGTTGTAGTTCTCACTGTAGAGATCTTTCAGTTTCTGAGTGAAGTTAATCCGAAGTATTTAAATTTTCTTCGTGCTATTATGAATAGTATTTTTTCCTAATTTCATTTTCAGTGGGTTCCTTGTTCATGTATAGGAATGCTATTGATTTTTTTTTTCTTTGTACCGGGGATTGAACCGGTACCTTGTGCTTTTGAGGCAGGCACTGGAACCACTGAGCTAAATCCCCAGCCCTTGCTATTGATTTTTGTTTGTTGACTTTGTGCCCTGCCACATTGCTGAATTTGGTTATTAATTCTAAGGATCCTTTGTTAGGTTTTTGGGGGTCTGCTATGTATAGGATCATGTCATCTGCAAATAATTTAATTTCTTCATTAACTATACATACCCCTTTTATTTCTTTTTCTTTCCTAATTACTCTTGCTAATATTTCAAGTACTATGGTGGACAGAAGTATTGATAGTGGACCTCCCTGTTTTGTTCCTGATTTTAAAGGGAAAGCTTTCAGTTTTCCCTCTTAAGATGTTGCCAGTAGGTTTGTCATTTTTTTTTTTTTTTTTTTTTTTTGGTACCAGGAATTGAACTGAAGGCCTCACACTTGCCAGGCAGGTGCTGTGCCACTGAGCCACATTCTGGCCCTTGTCTTAAATGGCTTTTAACAGGTTGAGATAAGGTCCTTCTATACCTATTTTGTTACATGTTTTTATCATGAAAGGATGTATTTTGTCAAAGGATTTTTCTGCATCTTTTGAGATGATCATGTGATTTTTGCCCTTGCTTCTTTTTATGTGATGAGTTCCATTTACTGATTTGTGTATATTGAACCATCCTTGCATGCCTGGAATGAAGCCTACTTGGTCATGATGTATAATCTTTTTGATAATTCATTGCATCATGTTTGTCAGTATCTTGTTGAAGATTTTTATATCTATGCTCATTAAAGAGATTGTTCTATACTTCCCTTTTTTGGTTGGATCCTTGTCTGGTTTTGGAATCAGGGTAATGGTAGCTACCAGAAATGACTTTGAGAGTACTTCTTCTATTTCAATTTCATTAAAAAGAGTGAGGAGTTTTGGTGCTAGAACTTCCCTGAAGTTACTGGTTTTGTAGAATTCAGCAGTGAATTCATCCAGACCTGGGCTTTTCTTACTTGGTTGGGCATTATTATTATTATTGTTATTATTATTATTATTATTTTTGTACCGGGGATCAAACTCGGGACCTTGCGCTTGCAAGGCATGCTCCAGAACCACTGAGCTCCCCAGCCCCTATTATTATTATTGTTGTTGTTGTTGTTGTTGTTTCAATTTCATTGCCTATTGCTGATTTGTTCATGATTCTTAAATTTTTTTGTTTCAGTGTTGGTAATTAATATATATCTAGGGATCTAATCATGCCTTCTGAATTCTCCTGTTTTTTGCTTACAGGTTTGCAAAATAGTTGTTAATAAACCTTTTTATTTTGGCAGTCTCCACTGAATTTCACTTTTTTCATTTGCATTGATTTAGGTCTTTTTTCTCTTCATTTGGTTAGATTGGCTAATCTTTTATTTATTCTTTTGAAGAACTAACTCTTTGATTTATTGATTTTGTATTTTTATCTCAATTTTATTGATCTCTAATTTGATCTTTATAATTTTCCCCTTGTGCTAGCTTTGGTTTTCAATTTTTCTTGTTTTTCTAGGACCTTGAGGTGCACTGTTAGGTTATTTACTTGGGCTCTCTTTATTTTTGTGATGTAAGCATTCACAGCTATAAACTTCCCTCTTAGGAATGCTTTCATTGTGTACCATAAGTTCTGGTGTGTTGTACTGGCATCATCATTAGTTCTAAAGACTGTCTTATTTCTTGTTTGATTTCTCCTTTAACCCATTGTTTAGTTAAGAGTATGCCACTTAGTTTCCATGCATTTGCATAGTTTGTGTTTTCTTTATCATTGATATCTATTTTCTTTTTATTCTTTTGGTACTGGGGATCGAACTCAGGTCCTTGTGCTTGCAAGGCAGGCAGCAGAACCACTGAGCTAAATCCCTGGCAATTGATAGCTATTTTCATTGCATTATTATCTGATAAGATGTGTGGTATAGGGCCAGGGATTTAGCTCAGTGGTTTTGCCACCTGCTGTGCAAGCATAAGGACCTGAATTCGTTCCCTGGTACCAAAAAAAAAAAAAAGATGTGTGGTATAATTTCAATTCTTTTCCATTTACTTAAGCTTGCTTTATTGGCTAATATGGGGTCTATTTTGGAGAAAGTTCCACGTGCTGCTGAAAAAAATGTGTATTCTGTTGTAGGATGGAACTCTGTAAATATTAAGACCATTTGTTCAAGATCTGGGGATTTAGCTTGGTGGCACTGCCCCTGCCTCATAAGCACAAGGTCCTCAGTTCGATCCCTGGTACCAAGGGAAAAAAAAAAAAAAAGACCATTTGTTCAAAGGGTTTCTTCAACTCTGATATTTCTGTTAATTTTTGTCTAGTTTATCAATCTATTTGTGATAGCAGAGCACCAAGGTCTCCCAGTGTAATTGTGTTTATTCTTATCTGGTCTATGTCTAGTAGTAGCTGTTTTATAAAGTTGGGCGTGCTGTTGTTTGGTACACATATGTTAACAGTTTTCATCTCTTCCCTTTGGATTGTTCCCTTAAACAACATGTAGTGATCTTCTTTGCCCCTTTTTATCAGCTATGGCTTTAAGTCCACTTTATTTGACTATAGGATGACTATGCCTACTTTGGGGGGCTCACATTGCTTGGAATATTGTTTTCCATTTTTAAATTTTTACTCTATGAGTTACTTTTTGGATTTCATGTGTTCCTTGTATACAGTATCCTGTTGGATTTTTTTCCTATTCTGCCAGTCTGTCTTTCAGTTGAGGAGTTTAAACCATTCACATTGAGAATTGTTACAGATAGATATTGCCTTGTTCCTATCATTGCCTTATTTTCCTGTTGTCAATTCCCTATCTTTCCCTCCTACTTACCTGCTCACCCTACCTGGTATATTAGTTCTATTAGACCTTTTGTCACATAGCTTCATTATCTCTTTCTAGGGTATCCTTGAGAATTTTTTGTAGTGCTGGTTTAGTGATCATGAATTTCTTTAGTTGCTCTTTATCATAAAAGTATCTTATAATTTCAAAATTTCAATTCAAAAGATAGTTTTGCAGAATACATCAGCCTGGGTTGGAGATTGTTATCTTAGAACTTGAAACACTTCACCCCAAGTTCTTCAGACCTTTCATGTATTTGTTGAGAAGCATCTGTAATTCTAATTACAAGTGATTTCCTTTTAAGATTCTATTCCTATCTTGGATTTTCAGGATTTGACAATAATATTTTGTGAAGTTCTTTTTTAGGACAGGGTCTCACTTTGTAGTGCAGGCTGGCCTCAAACTCACCATGATCCTTTGCCTGCCTCAGCCTCCTGGCTGATAAGATCACAGGTGTGCAGCACCACACCTGGCTTGAGAAGCTGCTTTCTGACCATGGCTATTTGGAGTCCTATGAGCCTCACTTACTTGTATGTTAAATTCTTTTCCCTTATTTGGAAAGTTTCCTGCTATTGTTTCAGTAAACAGGTTTTTCTTTTAATGCCATTTGTGCTTGCTTCTGATTTTTCAGTCATTCCAATTAATCTTGGATTAGTCATCATTTTATCACCCAGGAATATTGGATCCAATTTTCATCTTCTCTTGTTGTATTTCAGAGAGCTCTCATTAACTGAGCACTGACAATAGCCTTGCATTCTAGTTCTGACACTCTGTCGTCACACTGGTCACTTCTGTTGCCCAGGCATTTCATAGAATTTTTAATCTCTTAAATTTCTCTCTCTCTCTCTCTCTCTCTCTCTCTCTCTCTCTCTCTCTCTCTCTCTCTCACACTCTCACTCTATAGTTCAGGCTGATTTTGAACTCACTATGTAGCCTTGAACTCACAGTGATCCTCCTGCCTCAGCCTCCCAAGTGCTGGGATTATAGGCATGCCTTAAATTTTTTTTTTGTTTTTGTACCAGGGATCAAACTCAGGACCTCATGCTTGCCAGGCAGATGCTGTGCCACCACTGAGCTAAATCTCTGCCCCAATGCCTTGAATTTCTATTTGGAGCTTTTTTATGGATTCTAATTCTTTCATATTCTGGTCATTCTTGTTTTACATCTTTTTACTTAGCTCAGCCAGCTTTTTATTAATGTTCTGTAGACTCGCTGATCATTTTATTTGACGCAATGTCCACTTTCTTCTCCTTTCGCTCCCCTTCTTCCTCTCCCCCACAGCATCTCTTCATCCCCTTTCCATTTGAAGAAGATGTACCTCCCTACTTCCTACTATCTTTTAGTTTACTCTTTGTTTATAATTTGGGTTTCTCATATGAGAAAAAATCTATGCGATATTAAAGTTTGTGTGTCTGATTTACTTCATTTAGCATTATTGTCTCAAGGCATACCCTTTTCCTACAAATGACTCAAGTTTATCCTTTATGGCAGAGTAGTACTCCATTGTGTTTAAATACCACATTTTCTTTATCCATTCATCAGTTGATGGACATATAAGCTGCTTCTAAAATTTAGCTATTGTAAATTGTGCTGCTATAAACATGGTTATGCACGTATCACTGTAACATGATGTCTTTTATTTTGGGGGGGAAGATACCTGGAAGGGTAATAGCTGAGTCAAATGGAATTTCTCATTTCACTGTTTTGAAGAATCTCTGTACTGATTTCCATAATGGTTATATTAGTTTTCATTCCCACCAACAGTTTAGAAGTGTTCCTGTTTCCTCATAGCCTCTCCAGCATTTGTTGTTACAGTAATGCCTCAGTTCACAAATGCTTCTGTTTGCAAACAATTTGTTTGGCAAACAAAAACATTTAGCAAAACTTTGCTTCCATTTTCAGAACCAATGGGGGGGGTGGGGCTGGGGATCGAACTTGGGACCTTGCACTCACAAGGCAGGTGGCAGCACTACTGAGCTAAATCCCCAGCCCTGCTTCCATTTTCAAACTCTGCAATGGGTGCAAACACAACCATGGCCAACTTCCCCACGGATACCAACTCCCCCACAGATACCAGCTCACATGCAGCCATCTCCCCCAAACTGTAAAACAGTAAGTTCATAAACCAAGTGTCTTAGTTACTTTTCTCATTGCTGAGACAAAATACTCAACACTGAAAGTTAAAGGAGGAAAGGTTTATTTTAGCTTATAGTTTGTAGAAGTTTTAGTCCATAGTTGGCTGGCTATAAAGCAGGGTAGCATGGCAGAGGGGATCACAGAGGAAAAATAGTCCATGGTGGGCAGAAGGCGGCAAAGTACTGAAGTAGCGCAAGCAACAGCATCATCCTGCTTCTTCCTTTTATCCCTTCCAGGTTGTCTGCCCTTTGGGTGATGCCACCCACACCCAGGGTAGGCCTTTCCATTATCCACACCCAGAACTATGCCAAACCAGTCAGTGGAATAATGTAGTAATCACACACCCTTAATCCCAGCATCACACACCCTATATCCTGCCACTTGTCAAAAGTCCCATCTATGACTGCATGAGGTTTTGGGGGACATCTAGACAAGCCACAACACTGAGGTAGCATTGTATTTGATTTCTTGATGATGGCCATTCTTTCTGGGGTAAAATGGAATCTCAGTGTTGTTTTAATTTCCTTTTATAAAATGGCCAATTTTGCTGAGCATTTCTTCATGTTTTTATGGGCCATCTTTACTTCTTCTCTGAAGTGTCTATTCATTTCACTTGCCCATGTTTTATTTGGTCTTATGGGGGGGGGTCTAATTTTTTTAGTTCTTTATATATTCTAGCTATAAGTCTTCTGAGAAATCACTGGCAAAAAGATTTTCCCATTCTGTATGCTGTCTTTTATTCTATTGTCTGTTTCTTTTGCTGTGCAGAAACTTTTAAATTTGATATCTCATTTATTGCTTTTCAGAACTATTTCCTGTGCAAGTAGGGTTCTGTACAGAAAGTCATTGCCTATGCCTATGACTTCAAGAGTTTTACCTATTTCAGGGCTGGGGATTTAGCTCAGTGGTTCTGGCACCTGCCTCGCAACAGCAAGGTCCCAAGTTCAATTCCCAGTACCAAAGAAAAAAAGAGTTTTGCCTATTTTGTACCTATTTTGTCTTCCAACAGGTTAAATATTTCTGGTTTAACATTTTTTCTTTGATCCATTTTGATTTTAGTTTCATACATGGTGAGAGATATGCATCTAGATTCAATCTTCTGCATGTGGATAGCCAGTTTTCCCAACACCATTTATTAAAGAGGCCATATTTCCTACCGTGTTCTTCGCCCCTTTTGTTAAAGAACAAATAGTGGGATGTACTTGGGGTTGTTTTTGCATCCTCATGTCTGTTTTGTGTCATAATACTCAGTGTTTGAGGACTGGGCCACAGCATTGTTAATGACCCCAAGGTAATCCAGATATTGGCACCCCAAGAAAGCCAACTAATTACAATAGGTATCTCACTCTCACTCTGGTTCTAGCAATGAAATCAGTATCAACTGTGGCATCAAATACAAGCTGAATATTGAAAAACCCTATGGATTAATAAAGGGCCACCCTTAACCATAGAAAAAAGATCTATAATTATTAATGATCACTAAGTCAAACCAATATTGACCTACTGTTGACCTATAGTAAAAATCTACTAACTGCCTCGACTTTGCCTCCAGTAAGAATAGAACAGTATTCAGCAGTAACAACATGAAGTTAACTAGCTATCTAGGTATTCATAAAGCTTAGTAGTTGTACTAGTAAAGGTAGGAGTGGAGAGCTGGAGAATGAAAAAGGCAAAATTTTAAAAATCAATGAGATGTGAGGAGGAGAAAAGTGACATAGGAGGATCCTATTGATGAGTGAAATAAAGTCCACAGTGTTAGAGAACAGCTGCAGGGAAGAACAAACAAGAAAAAGAAGAAAAAAGATAAACAGAGCAAAACCAGGAAATTATAAGAAGGAAGAGAAAAAAGAGAAAAAGAAGTACAAGAAATTAAAAGAGGGGAAATGGGGAGAAAAAACCTCCAAATCCCCAAAAATTTCAAGGGAGGAAAGGTAAAAATAATACAAAATAGAAAAAAAAAGATAGAGTCAAAGAAAAACTCCGGTGTTTTTGTCTTCCCAAGCAGGCATCGTGCTGCTGAGCTGTGTCCCCAGCCTCAGTTTTTGTTTTCGGTTCTCCTTTTTTGTACTGGGGATCGAACTCAGGACCTTGCGCTTGCCAGGCAGGCACAGCACCACAAGCCACATCCTCAGACCAAGTTCCTGTATATTTGAACAAGTGGTTTCTTTCCAAGAATCGCAGTCCTGGGATCCAGACAGTTACGATTGTCTCTGCCTAGCTTTAGGGCCGATGGGCTTTAAGACACCTTCCCTGCACCAGATGCCCTGCTTTCTCTTCCCCTAGATGGCATGTCACTGCTCCCATTCCTGAAGAGGAAGTGTGCTCAGCACTCGGGTCTCTCTGGGTTACAAGAACACAGGGCAGGGGTTCAAGTGGGTTCTAGATTTAATGTCGCTAGTCATGGGGTCTGGTTGCTCCCTTCTCTTCCTAGGCATTGTCCTCATCCAGGATCAGGCGGGGTGGTTAGTCCTCATTTCTGCTGCCCCAGGCTGTGGGGAAGCAAAATAGAGCAGACTTGGAGTTGGTCGATGGTTGTGCCCTTGAATCGGGGTGCTATATGTGTGGCACAGACCCGCTTGCTCTTTTGGGGAGACCTCCACTCATCCAATACAGGCCTACTTGCTCCCGGGTTAGAGGTCCTGCTTGTCCAGCATGGGCCTGCTTGGTCCCGTGGGGGAGGGGCCATAACAGAGGAGGGTTTTTATTATTAGTTCAGTCTCATGACATGTTATCAGTCTGCTCAAATTTTTAATGTCCTCATTGTTCTATATTGGTAGGGCATATGTTCAGAAATCTATCAATTCCTCAAGTTTTTTAAATTTTTTTCAGATAGTTTTTCATAATAATCCCTAGTCATCCTATGTATTGCTCTCAATGTCCTCTTTTTAATCTGTAGTTTTATTTGGGTCGCTCTGTCTCTCTGTGTGTCTATATTTCTGTCTCTGTCTCTCTCACTCTTTCCCACTTCTCTCCCTCTCCTTTCTCCTCTGTCTCCTATTTCTCTGAGTTAATATAACTCAAGGTTTTCTGATTTTGTTACCTTTCCAAGACAAAATTTTCTTTCATTGATCTTTTGTATTTCTTTTCATCTCTATTGCATTTATATTTGCTTTTCTCCTGATTATTTACTTTTTTACATTTTTGGATTTTTTTCTTTTTTAGGTGGCTTTTGAGATGCATTGTTATGCTGTTTATTTCAAATCTATTTTTTATGTAGGCATTTATTGCTATGGATTTTCCTCTTGGTATCATTTTATCTCATTATTTTTATGTATTGTCTTTGCACTTTTACTTATTTTGAGGGAGGGCTTCCAGGAAGATGGCAGAGTGGTGAGCAGCAGAGAAACAGCCTCTCTGAGATTTAGAGTCCAGATGTCGGAATATCACAATGAGAGGAAGAGAAGACAGAGCTAAGTGGGTCCCAGAACTCAGCAAGGATCTGAAGCAAGAACTGGAGTCCATGGGAGAGTGAAGAGAGAGAGAGCTCAACAAAGAAGAGGGAGGTGGCGAGCTGCACTTTCTCTCTGAGCCTTGGCTCATGGCAGATGAGGGGCAGCTCTAACCTGCAGAGGCACAGTGACTATGGGGTGACTCCAAAGGTCTCCACGGAGAAATCCACCAATGGAGTGTAGCAGTGGATGCTTCAGACTGCTGTGGCTGGTGAATGATCCCAGTCTGGTTCTGGCATTCCCAGGAGAGGGTGACTGGCCAGGCGCTATTTTGGAAAGGGGCTAACTGAACTCAAGACTCAGAGCAGCCACAGGTTGATGCCATCTAGAGGTTCCCCGTGTCAGGGAGAGGCACAACCATGGGTGATCCCAGGATCAGGAAGCCGAGTTTAAACCAGCAGGAGGCACACAGTGGTGTGGACTGAACAGCTTGGGTCCCAGCCTCACAGCCAGAAATGAGAACCAGCATGAACTTCCCTTGGCTATTTTCTCTTGTAGATTTTAAGATTTTTTTTGTCTTGTACTTTTGTCTGTCTGACTATAATTTGCCAAGGTGGAGCTCTTGTCTGGCACTACTTGGCATTTTATAAGCTGCCTGCACATGGATGTCAATATCTTTCCCAATATTGGGGAAGTTCTCTGCTATTATTTTATTAAGTAGGTTTTCTATGGCCCTAACTTTTTTCTTTCCTTCTTTGGGAATTTTGAAAATGGAGGGATTTGTTCATTTAATAATGTCCCAAAAGTCTTTTTTGCAACAAGGGTTGCTGTGTTGCCCGGGCTTAACTCAAACTTGGACCCTTCTGTGTCAGCCTCCTGGATGCTGGGCTTAGAGGTGTACACCACCACACCTGGAATCTCAAAAGCCTTCAATGATTTCTTTATTCTTTCTTATTCCTCTCCTCCTCCTTCTCCTCCTCCTTCTCCTCTTCTTCCTCCTTATCCTCTTCTTCCTCCTTATCCTTCTAACCAAATGAAATATTTCAAAAGATCAATCTTCAAATTTAGATAATCTCTCTCCCATTTGATTCAATTTGATGTTGAAGCTTTCAACTATATTTTCATTTGAATTATTGAGGTCTTGATTTCTAAGATTTCTGTTTGGTTCATTTTTTAACTCTTAATACCTTTGTTGATTTCTCATTCATAGCCTGCATTGTTTTCCTAGTTTTATTTAACTGTGTATTCTCTTAGATCTCATTGGATGTTTTAATAATCACTTAAATTTCTAATCATATTTCACCCATATTGATTTATTTGCATTGTGTTGCTGGAGGGCTTTGTATTGTTTTAGAGGTGTTTCTTACCTGGATCTTCCCTTTTTCCTCTGTTCCTACATTGAGATTTGCATGTCTGGAGGGTCAGTTATCTCTACTCTTGTAGGGCAGCCTTAGTAGGTGGCTTTGTGTAGGGTTGTTGATTTCTTACGCAATGCTGGCTTTTTTTCCAGCAGGCTCCCTGCTGTCATCTCCCTATGCCTCCTTTGGCTGTAACTAATGACTTTGGGCACAGCGTATGACACAGTGGCATCAGAGAGACCGCTGTGTCTGAGTGCCACCCGAGAGAGGGTCTGGCAGTCCTGGCTGGCTGCTGCAGACAGCACAGAGTGGTGCCTGAGTGGTGGCGGTTTCTTCAGCACTGTTGGGGCCAGTGCTGCTCTGGCAAGGGCCCTGGCACTGGCAGTGCAGGTGTAGGTGCTGCCCAGGGAGAGGTGGCACCTGGCGGTGCTCACTCCTGGCCCTGACAGCAGTGAGTGGTTGGAGGAGGGAAACAGACAGAGCAGCAGTGTGCGCATAGGCAGGTGCCAGCAGGAATCACGGTGCTCCTCTGTGACCTCTCCGCTTCCGAGGCAGTGCAGGCTAGGGAGAGGGCGGCGGCGGAGCCCTGGGTTTTCTCCCAGCCTTCGGCTGTAGTGTGTGCTCAGGAGGGGATGTGCAGCTACACCCAAGTCTTGCTCAGCCATTTGCCCACTTGTGCCTAAGAATGGGAGACCGCTGGAGCCAGGGGTTGCTCAGAGTCTCTTCTGATGCCCAGGAGAGCGAGGAGGCAGTGGGACCCACGCCATTCCTTCTGTGCTGTCAGCAACAGGTGCCTGAATGTGGCACGGGGGAAGGGGTGGTGGGAACCCCCTGCTTCCGTGCTGGAGCTGCAAGGCCACATGTGACTAGCCGTGCCTTGACCTTGAGGAGACAACCCGTCCTCCGGCCCCAGGAGCAGTGTCCTCCAAGCCACACCACCGTGCCTTCCGGGGCAGGGCAACCCATGGGCTTGCATCGCGGTCCCTCTGCTGGGCCAAGATTGGTGCAGACACTGCCCAGGCCAGTGTGGCAGAACATCCATGGGGGCCCTGAAGTGGGAATGTGCCAGGCCTTCTGACCACTAGAGAGGCCGAGTTCGGAGTCCAGAGTGCTCACCATTACCCCATGCTGTCACCACAAGCAGCCCAGATGCCCACAGTAGCTCGCTTCTCAAGATCTCTCTAGGCTCCGGCAGCCTGAGGGGTCTCGGGGAGATGACTGAGATCCTCTCCACAGCAAAGCTACCATGCAGGTTTCCCGTTACTTAATGGAATTGGGCTGCAAGCCTTGAGGGCAGAGAGCCATGCCGGGAGCCAGGGTTGCTGGCAAATACGATGATACAGCCTCCTGGGATTCTCTCTCACCGCTCTCCCTGCAAAGGGAAGCTCCGCCTTCCCCAGACTCTGAAAGCAGTATGGTAGGTGCTGGGCCATTTTGTTTCCCTTTCTCTGCCAGCATCCCCAGCCTCTGAGTCTTAAAAGGTTGTGATCTCTCCCTGTTGATTTGCGGAATTCTCGCGCTAGGTAGTCTCACCTCAGAAGGTGACTCTACCCTTGTCACGCTGGTTCTCTCTCGGGAGGAGGAGGTCAGTGCTGGGCAGCCACGCTCGCTCCCGGCCACCTTGAGTCTCCGTAACCCCGTTTCTTCTCCCAAACCGAGGCTCAAACCCAGGCCCCGTGCGTGGCAGTCCGGCTGCCTGCAGTGGCCAGTCCGGATCCTCGTGCTCTTTACTTTGCACGGAGGCTGGGTATTTCTGTCTTTTTAACAGTGTATTGTAAGACCGAGGGCCTTACCAAACGCTCCGAGGAGCTGACTGCAGCGAAGAACACCCGGGAAGGAACACACTGGACAAGTTGGAAAGTAAAACAGACCTTTATTAGTCTGGCCAGATGGCACTCCCAAAGCAAAGTAGCTTAGAGAGGCAACTGGCTCAGAGTCCGAGGCTGTTCTTATAGGGGGTTGAGGGGGAAGTTAACATATAGAATTAAAGAAAAGGGGACAAAGGTTAGTGGTCGACTGTCACGTATTGATGGTCAGCAGACATTTGCAACTTGTTTTATAGATTGTGGTGTCCGGAACATCAGTTCTGGGCAAACAAGGAGTTGAGTAGTTTACTTTGGGACTTTAGGTCTGTTACAGATTTTTATCTAGTGTCCCAAAACTAACAAGCATCTTTATCCATTAACTCACATTTAATCACAATGGGGCTGGAGAAAAGGAACAAAGGTTATGCAGTCCCACAGTATTGTATTTTATCAGGTCCTTAAAAATTAAAATTATTTTGTAAACTATAATTGGAAAATCATGAACAGAATTAAGGAGTTTTAAACACATCAAATCTCAGCAATTCCTGTATAGCAAGCATACACTCAAAAGACTTAACAGAATCCTTCATACCGGTGATGAATTATACTGCAGGAAAGAGGTTTAATCTGAAGAATTGTGAGACGTAGACATGGCGATCATGTAGATACAGGTGTAATATGTACATGGTTTTGTTTTTTTTACATTCTTTTGATTGCCTCTTTCTGTAGGAGACATGTGGCCTATGGTATCCAAAGAAATAGTATTTATTTCATGTTATATAGAGAATTAAAATATATAAAGTAAGCACAAAGCAGAGCACACATGGGTTTATATTGTTTTATGGTTTTCACATATCCTATGGAGTATTAAATAATAGTTTTATTTAGATACAATATTTTAGGAATTCATGATATGATGGTTAAAATGACCACTAAAATTAATTATACTTTTTTTTCTGCAGCTGGGATTGGACCTAGGAGATTTGCACTGAGCTACATCCTCAGCTCTTTTTGTTTTGTATTTTATTTTATTTTTAGACAGGGTCTCACTATGTAGCCCAGGCTGGCCTGGAACTTACAGCGATCTTCCTGCCTCAGCCTCCTGAGTGCTGGGATTATAGGTGTGCACTACCACACCCAGCCTTTTGTTTTTTATTCTGAGATAGGATCTCACTAAATTTCCCAGACTGGGTTTAAACAGAATCTTTCAGATGTGTGCCACCACACTCACATTAGTTGTACCTTATGTCCACTGAGTTAAAATTTAAAAATAAAAAATGTCATCAAAAATGTGAAAGAAAAAACAGGGAAAAACAGTAGAGTGAACAAATAGTAGACAAATTTCTCAGACATTGATTTTCAATAATGAAAACCAAAACTCCAAATTACATATCCATGGATGTCAGTTGTATTAATCCATCCAGTAACAGTTACTGAGGGCTCTATCACGTAAGGAAAATCTGCAACATTTCAAGGAGAAGCAATCCAGTGGACTTTGGTTTCCTGCTTAGTACAGAATTTCAAAAGAAATATGAATGAGGTAAAGATAGAAAAGACTATAGAGAAGCCCACTGACCATATTTGGGTTTCCTGTATTCATCCATGTGGAAAACATGTGCGCCCTGGAGGAGCATCATGGACTCTGGCTGTGCGGGTCAGGGATCAGCAGGGTCTGCCCTGACGTAGAGCTCGGGAACTCTTCACAGGCCGCTCAGGAAAGATTTCTCTTAGACAGCTCCGTGGTAGAGGGGGACGTAGTTCCTCAATAATGCAGTGGATATTCTTTTTTTTACTGATATGCAGAATTTATTAAGCTTTGCATATGTAATAGAGCAGTTTCATTTGCATCCAAAGTGCTAACAAAGCTCTAGCAATCAAGAAAAGCGGGGCCCAGGGATTTAGCTCAGTGGTTTCACAGCCTGCTGTGCAAGCACAAGGACCTGAGTTCCATCCCCGGTACCAAAAAAAAGAGAATAGCAGCACGTCATTTTATAACAATCAACATTGTAGCTTTTCAAATTTGGTTTTCAGAATTTATCTTCAAGTAAATCTAGTCATGCTTTTAAAATTGCGTTAGGTCATTCCAAGCTTGGCAGTTCACATTTGGCATAAACAAGAAAACAATCACAATTTGATAAATAACAGATAACATTGTAGTTCATGAACATACATCATAAGGAAGTGGTGGTGTAATTCAGTAGTTATGAAGTTACTAGAGTACGTTCGCCTCTATGCAGAGGGTTTGATTCACCAGCCTGGACACCCAGTTTTCAAAGTAGGAGCAATGTCTACAGTATCATTTGTAACATTGCAAACAAGTAGAGAATGAGGAATTCATTTTTTTTTTGGTAGCAGGGATCGAACTCGGGACCTTGTGCTTGCGAGGCAGCCGGTAGAACCACTCGGCTAAATGAGGAATTCATTTTTATTAATAAATTACACCCTCAGGAGTTAGAATCAACACCTTAGTATAAAAATGTTCAAGTTATATCAGTCATAACTGTGTGTTTATTTTAAAAGGTGCTAAATGGATTAAATGGAGATAGCAATGCTTCCCCTAATGTGATTGATCTTACCATGTTTACAGCTATCAAAACCTAAAACTTCGGGTGTTTGAACTGAACATTGATGAGCACACTTATATTTCAACCTGATATGCTTGACTCTGTTATTTGGCCCACTGTCCATTTACTCTGAAATTAAAATTTTAATATTGTCAAAAGGTGATATAAGTGGCATAATAACAAATATGCTGAAATGGTTATAGTCACAGATGGCAGTTAACAAGGATATGAGGAGATCCACTCCCAAGTCACCCAGTAGTGGGAATTACTGCATATACTGTCACACAGCTGTAACAAATCGGATTAAAGCTGTCTACTTTAGCATCTTCACACACCCGAGATATGTACCTTATACAAAAGCAGTGCTTATTCGAAAACAAATTTTTTGTAGCTGTTAAGTTCTTCCCTTAAATGTAAATAAAATGTCACAGAAACTTTTAATAACCAGGACTCAGAAAATTTAAAAGAATAATTTGAGCCGGGGATTTAGCTCAGTGGTTCTGCCATCAGCCTCGCAAGCACAAGGACCAGAGTTCTATCCCCAGTACCAAAAAAAAAAAAAGAATAATTTGAGTTAGGAATCAAATATACACAGTCAAAGGAAAAAAAATCATCTAGAAGACAAAGATCCAAGTAGGATCTCAGATGCAGAGCAGTTTTGTAAAGTAGGAAAGCAACTGTGATCACCTGCAGCTTCTCAGATCATTCTAGCAAGAGTCTCCAGGTCCCACCTGTGTCTGTGAATAGTATTTCCCTAAGTAAAGGGCCTTGAATGCACATCAGCATGTTTCCTGCGAGTAGAAGTGAAGATATTTTCATTTTGTTTAACTCACAAGCTATTTGGCCAAAGAAATATGTAAAGCTAAATAAAAGCACATCTGGCAGAAATCCATAGCAATGAATGTTGACAAGATGCGCTTGGACCTTGCAGCATCTGGCAGTGGGCAGTGGAACAAAGGTAGCAATCTCACGGGCTCTCCTGTGTCTGTTCTGGAGCTGGCTCCCTGGCGGTGGCACTAGCATTTGCACTTGAATTCAAGACTTCAAAATCACTACCAGCAGGCTTGGTTCCCCCTACTTTAGACTTTAAGTTTTTGACCTTTTCTTCAAATGACTTGAAAGTTGGGGAATTTCTGGCAGAATTCAGGCATGAACCAAAGCCCAGTTGAGACGAGCAGACCATCAGCAGGTCCACAACAGGGATTCCAGTTCCTCATAGCAGGCATGCTAACTGAATGTTGAATGGAGCGTATATTTCCAGCTTCCAGCTTTTTGGTGGTAACAGAGCCAACAGATGAAAAGGCCGCTGGGGCCTTCTGCGGCCTGAGACATGGTTTCGGAGGTCGCCCTGTGTGCGGACCTGGCCGTCACATCCCGCCACCCTTCGGCAATGTTCTGCTTTAGCGCCTGTAGTGAAGCAACCCTGTTTCCGCTTGGTCTCTGCTAGATGCTTCTCTTTTGCAGCTAACACTTGAGACAGTCTGGATTTCTTCTTCCACCTTTGCCAGCTCTCTTCTCAGCTCATCCTGCTCCTCTTCCGAGAGCGTCTTGGTGGCACTGAGCGTGGCTGCAGCATCTTCTCCTTCCTCAGGTACTGGGTCTGTCCTCAGCAAACCAAGTTTCTCAGTAGGTGATCCAGCTGGAGACGAATGCCCACTAGGGGACAGGGAGAGGGAGTTTTTGTTCAGTCCTGCCTTGAAATCGAACGGGACTGGTAGTCTTCATGTAAGTCTGTGTCTCTGTGACCCATCATCCCAGGCAGAGGCAGAGTGCATGGCTTTGTGGCCACCTGAGCTCCCTCCGCAGTCGCTCGCCCCTTTGGCCTTTGCAGTGGATATTTTCTGAGCTCATCATTTCTTCTGTAGACTGTTGGGGCCTCTGATACAGCACGGGTGTCATGTTGACCTTCCAAGATCATTGTGGGTATTATATAACAAATTATTAGAAACGGGGGTTTATGACTATTACGAAACCTGTCTTCTCTATTTAGCATTTCAACAGGTCAAGAACAGCAGCTGAGTGTTCCAGGGTCCCTCAATATCAACAGTAAGGGGCAGACAGTGGGAAAACCTACAACCAGAATCTCGGAGACTTTCATCATCCATAGATAAGAATCTAGTGCTGGATTAACGTAAAAAGTAAAAATAGAATTCAGTAGGTAAAAGAACACAAAGGCAGCTGCCAGCATCAGGATGGTGCAGGCAGCTCTGGTCTCGGGGTGGCGTTTGTGGCAGCGGCGTGAGGTGTGAGTGTGCTGCAGTCACTGGCGGTGCCTGTGCAGGAGCAGCACCATGGAGCCGCTGGACCAGGCCACGAGACCCACAAACATAGCATCGTGGGCAAACCGCAAGAAGCCCGTGCCTGCTATGCTGCCTGAGTATGCGCACTGGGCCTGGGTGCCACTGTTATTGTCTGCGTCCTGTGGGCCGGTGATCTTCACAGGAATGTGGACATTTGCCAAGATCCCAAGTGTCCAGCAGGTACCACACACAGGACCGAGGGCCTCAGGGCCCTCCCTGCGCACATCGCTCTTCCTGCTCTGGTAGGGGTGAGCACGAGAAAGCGATAGCTACTCAGAATACAGGTGGAGGATAAAGTGGTGCTGCGCTGCGAGCCAGGAGGCGGGCACAGTACACAAGCTTACACCCCAGCCTGGACAGGCGGCTCCTCCAAACAAAAGCCCCCATCACGTGGGGGATCCCCATGGAGAGAAGAAGCAGGGAGTTGGCCACGGCCATGTGGGCAAAGATCACCTGCATGGGCCTCAGTTTGGGGCCATCCGGGTGTGGATAGATGTTGTGGAAGAACAGAGCGACATTGGCCAGAGTCCCAGCCCCGAACTGGAGCAGGAAGATGGTCTCCAGGGCTGTGTCCCAGGCAGCTCCCAGGGCTTCGCCAAGATGAGCCATGGAGAGGTTTGGCCTCTGCAACCACACATTCATTAGCTCAAGCCAGCTGGAGAAGTTTCATCTCCAACTCTGTGCCTCCATCTCCTCATCTCACCAGGGAGCACTGGTCACAGGGCGGGTGTGAGCACACACTGAGTTTCCCGGGGATTGCTGGTCTGGTGGCTAGAGCAAAGCAGGTGCTGCCTTAGCCCCAGCAGAAGCTGGAGTCAAGTGGGCACTGTTGTCCGCTGTGCTCCTGGCCCGCAGCTGTCAGAGTATGAGAGAGAAGCACAGTAAAATAGATTGGCCCTCTTCCAGCAACCGCCCTATCCTGACACTTGGAAATTAGCGTTCTTGTGACTGAGGTTTTTTCTCTTGTTGCTGCCTTTGGTTAGAGAATGACATAATGATCTGTTTCTAATCACTTCGTTTAAAAGTGAGCAACACAGACACAAATACACACACACACACAGAAAGGGAAAACACACAGGACGTACACAGAAAAAATGCTGGGACAAGGGCATCTACTACGGCAGGACTGGAGAATGAAAAACTTGTCACCAGCCAGTAATGTCCTTGTCCCCTGGACTATTTCTTTCCGTGTACTGCTGTTTGGACGTCTGTGCATGAATGTGCCCAATTACATGTGTCATGATATTGGATTTCTAATCCAAATTCTCGCGTGAGTTCTCCCTTCCTTCACACCCACGATGCGTCCATGAGGTTTGAGAAAAGGCGGAGATTCTTGTGTACATAAGTGAGGCACTCAGAGGCTCTGGGCCCCCGGGCCTGACCTGGGCCATCAGGGACAGTCACCAAGTCGTCCCACCCTGGAACACTCCCAGCATATCCCCACCTTCCAGCTAGGGGGCCGGAGCACTGACAGGCAGGCTCAGAGGGAGGCAGGGCTGGTGCCGAGCAAGCCTCCTGGCAACCACAGCTCAGACTGCCTGCCTTTCCTGTGGAGACCCCGCTGCCACCCTTTTCCCTAGAGAGAAACCAAGGAAGTGCTCACCTGGAAGGTCTTGGCTATAGGGCCCGGAGCAGGACAGTGTCACCGAGGATTAGCGCAGGACAGCTGAGTCTGCAGTTATAAGGCAGGACCCTAAGCCCGCTCTTCCCCAGAGAGACCATTATGGAGCCGGGTGTCGGGGACGCTGTGTGTCAGAGCCGGTGACATCTCCACGGAGGAGCAGGCCACCCAGGGCAGGTAACCCCAGCGACGTCTGGGATTATGCCAACCGTGGGCAATTAGGCAGAAGACCCTAATGAGCAGCTGAACAGAAGGAGAAAGTTTCCTGTTGCCCGTGGGAGAACTGAAGCTCGGGACGGAACTGCTCCGTGCGGCTCCTGCAGCCCCTCCCCAGAACTCACGCGCTGCCCCGCTCAGGCTGGTGGCCAAGTCCTGCCTCACTGAGCATCTGCGTGTGGCACAGGCTCCAGCTTTGCTGTGAAGCGAAATTCCACAGCCCCTGCTCCCCGTGGCCCCAGGACCCTAGTCTGGAAAACTTGGAGGTGCCGCCACGCTGGCCTCCTTGGAGCCCCACTCATGGCACATTCACATCTCGAAAGGGGGATCACAGTTTTCCCTCCAGAACACCACAGGGCTCTGCTTCCTGTGTCTCTCACTGGCCTGCCAGACTCTGCTTGTTCTCTGGAGAATTCACCCTCCTCGGGAATAATGCGGCACATACAGGGGTTGGAGGAAGGTAAGAGTTGAGAAGTTCAGAGGTGATGGATAGATTTCTTTAACATCAGCAAAATGGAGTCGCGTCCCTGGATGTGGCAAGGTAGTGACCTCTCAATCCCCGCTCTGCTTAAGGCAAGGCTTATAAATCATATGAACATATAACGTGGACGAAATAGAAAAATTCCTCAAAACGCATAACTTCCCCAAGCTGAAGAATAAAAACTTTAATAGGCACGTAGCATTAAAGAGATTAAGGCAATAAAAAAGAGAGAGAGATTAAGGCAATAATCAAAACCCCTAACAAAGAAAGCCTTAGGCCTACGCAGCTTCATGGGTGAATTTTACCAAACATTCAAGATGAATTAGTGCAAACCCTTGTACAATCCTCCCTCAAAACAGAAGGAACCACCTTCTAATCCATCCTATGAGGGCAGCATGACCCTGACGGTCAAACAAGCACATCAAAGAAAAAAGTTACAGCTACAAAAGCAAAACCCAAGAACAGAGCAGCAAACCGAGTCCAGCTGAATAGGAAGACCCACGATGCCTCTCGACTAAGCAAGGTTTACACCAAGAACACAAGGTGGTTTAATACATGGAGATAAATCGAACGAAGCCAAAAAAATCAAATAAGCATTTTAACAGACAAAGGAAAAAGCATTGGCATAATTGAAGACATTTTCATGATTTAAAAAATTTGTTTAAGAATAAAATGCAAAAAGCTTCTGAGACTTCCTTACCTGGCTCTACTCCACCTTCAGTCCAGGAGACCCCAGGTCCCTTCTGAATACAGGCCCAGTGGTGTTGGGCGGGAGCCAGTGGTTCTGGTAACACCGGAATCAGCTGGAGCTGGGGAGGTTGGGGAATGTAGAGACCCTGAGGGCCGTCATGAAGTTCCAATACAGGAGGACAATCACTTTGATTACCAGAAGAGGAAGGAGAAAAGATCCAGAAGAAACACCCAGAAGGGTCCCAGGCACCGTGGCAAAGGCGCCTAAAGCCCAGCAGGCCGCCTAATGCAGACAACTGGAAGCACCTTCTGCCCTCCGTCCTCACTGTAGGCAGCTCTACTCCTTAACCAGGAAGGGGGTCCACCTGGGACAAGAGGACGCCTGGTTCTCCTGTCCCAACACCATCCTCCGAGTGCCACCGAGGCCCTGCCGAATGGGAAGGCCACTTCTGTGGCTATCTCAGTGCGAAGTGAGTGCTGGACGCCCAGCAGATGGGGATGCTGGACTTGGGGGTGGGGAGGCTGTGAGGGGACTTGGGAGAAGACACGGACGGCGAAGGCACCGGGAGCCTTGCAGCATGCGTACACACACACATTATTTTAACATCATCAGTCCCGTCTTTTGCTGCTTCCTCAGCTCCCTTAGAAAGTGCATCAGGAGAGAGCTGCGAGGTGGGCTTTGCTAGGTGAATGGGGATCCCAAGAATGAAGTTCTGTGTGAATTTACAGGAGAGTCTAGAGGTGGGCGAGTCAGGGCCGGAGAAGGTTCCAGCCCAGCAGAAACTCCTGTCTCTTCGGGCAGAGATTTGGTTTTGTCCATTTGCACCAGACAGGTAGGAAAGGGAACAGGAATGCTTTGGGAATTGTATGGACCATGGACCAGAAAACACCACTGGAATGGAAGCACTCTAGCCCTGGGCCCTCCCCTCTCCTTCTGCATCACCTCCTAGCCCGTCCTCACAGCAGTGTCATAGGACCCACACAGGTGGCAGTGGGCATTCATGTTGCATTTATGTGGAGATCTCTCAACTGTGAAAAATCGGGATCCAGCAGAAGACACTTCGGATTATGGCTTTGCTAGCATTAAAGTGGAGTTGACTGCATGTTGAGCGTTTCTGTGTAACCTGCCTTCTCTCTGGTGCCCCTTATCCCACACCCACCTTGGAATTTCATGAGTTTCGGGCACTTCCTGCTGCAGGCTAAAGCCAGTCCTTTAGTGCTGCCTTTCGGATCTTCCATGTACAGGGACAGAGGTGGCTTTCAGACGGAAGGGGCAGGTATGGGGCAAGGTGAATTATCTACACTGCCCACCTGTCCGGCATGCTTGGTCCCTGGCTACTGTCCCTGACTCACACACATAGGAATTCTAAGCTGTGGCTTAGGTCTGCAACAGCCCCCTGTGTTTGCACAGCAGGTGGATTACTGAGGCCTCCTAGCTGACTTGCTGCTAGGAGGCGGAGCCTGGTCTGAAGAGGCGGGCCGCTGTGAGAGGGACCAATAAGAGTGTATTTCTCTTGCCTGCCCCTGCTCCCTGTCCACCATGCTCAGCAGGATGCTGGGAGGAGTAAAGACCTGGGTGACTCTCGGGAAGGAGGGCTCTGTGTTTGCCACGTGATGCCCGTGTTGCCTCCTGACTCTGCCCACATGAAGGCCACCAACTGATGAGGCCCTGGACTTTGGACAGGAAGTGTGAGCCAGTATAAATCTGTTTCTTTTTTTTTTTTTTTTCTGTACCTGGGATCAAACTCGGGTCCTTGCGCTTGCAAGGCAGGCGGCAGAACCACTGAGCTAAATCCCTAGACCTCCCTGGTCCTTTATATATATATTTTTAAGCAAAACATTATTGGTACTTTTTTTTTTAGCATAACAAAAAATATTTTACTAAAACATAAGGTTTACAAAAATTTCCAGACAAGCCATAAAAATGGGCACAAGCTTTTTTTGAAGGGGGGAATCTACACTTGACAGCAAAGTCACAGTGTTATTAGTGAGGGCTGTGATGTTTGTTAATGTTCCCATTTTGGTTCAAACAATCAGCTTGTCCCTCTATATCATCTAAATAAAGTTAGACTTGGCTAGAGAGCGTATTCTAGAGAATTGGTTAGCTGCTTTTTAACCAATGCAATTAGATCACCATAAAAGGGGGGAAAAGGAGCCCATAAAATTTTGAAACTACTTTTCCCCTCAAAAAAAAAAAAAAAGAATACCCATACCCCTGCAGCTAACCCTTCATTCCCAGTGCTTTATACTTAAACCATGATGGGGGAAATGAATAGAAGCAGAGGGCCATTGCTTTTAAACATTCCACGACAATCCCGATGATACTTCTAGCCTCTGCTCACACTTTACAACAGTGAATCAGGACAAGACATAGATTTTCTAATGTGTATTTAATCACCAAAGGACTGAAGATGTCTGAGCTTCGATTCTGTAATGTTTCTAAGACAGTGTCCATTAAATGCAAACAAGAAAGGAAGAAGTCATGGCAGAACAGGAGAAGTGACACAGACTTGATGATCAGATCGACTTAAATGTTATTCCTGGCTCATAGCCTAGTCCATGCTCTAGCTGTTTCTATGGCTTGGGCTTCCTTGGTCTCCACTGCTCCACTACATCCTTTGCTAATGGGTCGTCTGGCTCAGGCGCACTTAACAAAGCCTGGATCGAGAGCAGAACTGAGCAGATCTGCAGTGCTGGAACCATTTATCTTTCAAAATATCTAAACATGGGCCGGGGATTTAGATCAGTGGTTCCGCCGCCTGCCTTGCAAGCACAAGGACCCAAGTTCGATCCCTGGAACCAAAAAAAAAAAAAAATCTAAACATATTCTTCCCAACTTGTCTACACGAGGGTGATAAATTTTGGTCATGAAATGTACTTCAGGTGCTGCATTGGGTATTCTTCTGGAGGAAATAGTTCAAATTTAAAAGTCCCTCCCTCAAAAGGGGAATCCTGGGGGCCAGCAAAGACCACATGAAAATAGCAGGTATTGCTCTCATCTGGTTCCGCTTTAATGCCAGGAACTGGCTCTGCCTGCAAACGCTGAGTTTCCTTGGTGACCCTGCGGGGCAGCCCGGCCATCTTGTCAGATCCCATCTTTGGCCTCTGGTCGCGTCTCCGGCTCCACTCATCTCACACACAAGTGGTCCATTTCAAGTGTGCATAACGGTCACATTCGTCACAGGGAATTGGTACCTGTACATGATACATCTTGCTTCTTTTCTTCCCGTTCCCCTACCCCTTTGACTCTTCTTCCCCTCCTTATTTGCAAAAGCTTTGTTTCCATTTTTCCTTCTATTCTCTTTTTCCCTTGTCCTTTCCTTCCTTCCCTCCTCCCCCCCCCTTGTTCCCCTTCCCATTTGAACATTTTCTTCCCATTTCCCAATATGTATTATACATTTTGGTCCTTATTTACACTCACACCAGAGAAACAGTGTAGTATATAAATGTGTGTCCAATTTATTTCACTTAAGAATATGATCTCAAGGTGGATCCATTTAACTAGAAATGTCTCAAGTTTATTCTTATTTATGGCAAAGTAGTACTCCATTATATTAAAAAATCACATCTTCTTTATCCATCTGTCAGTTTATGGGAATTTGAGCTGTTTCCAAAATGTAGCTATTACAAACTGTGCTCCTATAAACATGGGTGCACATATATCGCTGTGGTATGATTCTTTTAATTCTTTTGGGAAGATACCCAGCAGGGGAATAGCTGGGTCAAATGGGACCTCTAGTCCTAGTTCTTTGAGGTATCTCCATACTGATTTCCACAGTGGTTGCACCAGTCTACAGTCCCACCAACAGTGGAGAAGTGTTCCTCTTTCTCCCTGCCAGCATTTGTTATTGGTTGATTTCTTGATAGCAGCCATTCTTTCTGGAGTGAGATGGAATCTCAGTGTTGTTTTCTTTTGCATCTCTCAAATGACCAGTGATGTTGAACATTTTTTTCATATATTTATTTGCCATTTCTACTTCTTCATCTGAGAAGTGCCTATTCATTTCAGATGCCCATTTTTGAATTGGGTCTTTAAATTTGGAGGGTCTGATGTTTTTGAGTTCTTTATATTTATTAGGTAGTAGTCCTCTCTCTGAGAAACAGGTGGCAAAATTTTTTTCCCACATTGTGAGTTGTCTTTTCACTGTGTTGGTGGTTTCTTTTGCTGTGCAAAAGCTTTTTAATAAGATGAGATCCTAGTTGTTGATTCTTTGTGATATTTCCTGTGTGATCAGGGTTTTATTCATAAAGTCTTTGCCAACACAAATATCTTCAAGAGTTCTACCTATTCTTCTTGGAGTATATTTAGTATTTCTGTTTTAACATAAAGATCTTTGATTCATTTTTATTTTATTTTAGTGCATGGTGGAAGACATGGATCTAGTTTTAATCTTAAGCATGTGGAAAGCCAGTTTTTCCAGCACCATTTATTAAAGAGGCTTTCTTCTAGTGAAGGTGTTTGGCTCCTTTGTCAAAGATAAGTTGGCTGAGTGTGTGTGGGGTTGTTTCTGCATGTTCTAATCTGTTCCATTAATCTCCAGGTCTTTTTGTCTTTTTTTGTGAGTACCATGCTGTTTTTATCACAGTAGCTCTGTAGTATAATTTCAAAGTCAGGGATTATGATGCTCCCTGCCTTGCTTTTGTTGCCCAAAACTGCTTTTGCTATTCTAAATCTCTTCTTGTTCCAGATGAATTTTAGGATTATTTCCTCTAATTCTGAGGGATATGCTATTGAAATTTTGAGCAAGATTGAATTAAATCTGTACAACAATTTTTGGAGTATGGTCATGTTCACTATATTGGTTCTTCCTACCCAAGAACAAGGGATCTCTTTCCATTTTCTGATATTCACTTTGATATCCTGTTTATAGTACTGTAATTTTCCATGTAGAGGTCTTTTATTTCCTTTGCTAGATTTATTCCTAGGTATTTCATTTTTTGGATGCTATTGTGAAAAGTGTTGTTTCCCTAATTTCTCCCTCAGTGAGTTTGTTTTTCATCTACAGGAAGGCTATTGATTTTTGAGTGTTGACTTTGTATCCAGCTGTGCTACTGAATTTGGTTATCAAATCTAAAAGTCTTTTGGTGGAGGTTTTGGGTCTTCTATGTAGAGTGTCATGTCATCCACAAATAATAATAATTTAACTTCTTCCTTTCCTATCCTTATTCCTTTTATTTCTTTCTCTTGTCTAATTTCTGTGGCTGATGTTTCCAGATCTATATTGAATAAGAGTGGTGACAGTGGACATCCTTGTCTTGTTCCTGATTTTAAAGTGAAAGCTTTCAGTTTTTGTCCATTCAGTATGATATTGGGTATTGGTTTGTGTCATAAATGGCTTTTATCAGATTGAGATAAAGACTATCTATACCAATCTTCTGTAGAGTTTTTATCATGAATGGATGTTGGACCTTGTCAAACCCTTTTTCTGCATCTATTGAGAGGATCATATGATTTTTATCTTTGGCTCTGTTAGTGTGGTATATTACATTTAGTGATTTGCATATGTTGAACCATCCCTGCCTACTTGCTCATGGTGTATTACCTGCTTGATGATTTTGTGCATTCTGATTGCCAGATTCTTATTGAGGATTTTTGCATCTATGTTCATTGGGAGATTGACCTGTAGTTCTCTTTTTTGGTTGGATCCTTCTCTGGTTTGGGTATCAAGGTAATGCTTACATTCAGGAATGAATTTGGGAATATCACTTCCCTTTTAAATTCATTAAACAGTTTGAGAAATAGTAGCATTAGGTCTTCTCTAAATTTCTTGTAGAATTCAGCAGTGACTCCATCAGGGCCTGGGCTTTTCTCTGTTGATAACTTTTTAATTACATTTTCAATTTCATTGACTGATATTGGTTTATTTTGAATTTTTATATCTTTTTGGCTCAGCTTTGGTAATTTGTATGTCTAGGAATCTCTTTCTTCTGTGTTTTCCATCTTATTAGAATACAGGTTCTTGAAGCAGGTATTGATGATCTTCTGGATTTCTGCAGGATCTGTTGTGATTTCACCCTCTTAATTCCCAATTGCATAGATTTGAGTCTTTTCTTTTTTTCATAAGGTTGGCTTAGAGTTTGTCGATTTTATTTAATTTTTCTAAGAACCAATTCTTTGATTCATTGATCTTTGTATTATTTTCTTAGTATCCATTGCTTTAGTTTCTGCTTTGATCTTTGTAATTTTCTCCCTCATATGAGCTTTGGACTTGACATACTTTTCTTTTTCTAGAAGCTTGAGGTTCAGCTTCTAGGTTAGGTTGTTTATTTGAGCTCACTTTGTTTTTCCAATATGAGAATTCACCACTATAAATTTCCCTCTGTTGTCACTTGTGTATGACAACATGTACATGTACCTCCATATGTACATGTACCTCCAGAGCCTCATGCAGTCTTTTTCGAAGGTAGCTAAATATGGAATGTGTGATGCTAGGACTAAGGGTATGTAATTACTAAAACACTACACTTGAGTGATTGGTTTGGTACCACCCTAATCCCAGTAGTCGGAATAAGATAAAAGGACCAGAAAGACACTGTTAAGGTCCCTTGTTGCTTTTGCTACCCTCTGACTACCGTGAACTGTTCCTCCTCTGCCACCCTGCTTGGAGCCAGCCAATTATAGACTGAAACCTTTATGAACTGTAAGCCAAATAAACCTCTTCCCCTCTAACTTTGAGTGTTGGATATTTTGTCCCAGCAATGAGAGAAAAATAGCTAACACACCCTCATAGGACTACTTTCATTGTGTCCCATAAGTTCTGGTATGTTGTATTGTCATTATCATTTAATTGTAGAAACTATCTCATTTCTCCTTTAATTTCATCTGTGACCCATTGGTTATTCAGGGAGGTGTTATTTAATTTCCATGTGTTTTTTAAGTTCTTGTGTTTTTTTTTTCCAGTACCAAGGATCAAACTCAGGACCTTGTGTTTGTGGGGCAGGCACAGCACCACTGAGCTAAATCCCCAGCCACTTTCGTGGTTTCTTTTGTCACTGACTCCCAATTTCATTGCACTATGGTCTGGTAATATGCATAGGATAATTTCAATTCCTTTGCATTTATTTAAGCATGTTCTATGAGCTAGTATGCAGTCTATTTTGGAGAACATTCCGTGTGCAGCTGAGAAGAATGTGTATTCTTATGCTGTGGGGTTGAACACTCTGTAGACATCTACTGAGTCCATTTATTTCAAAAGTTTGATTCAGTTCTGATATTTCTTTGTTGATTTTTGTCTAGATGATCTGTCTATTTGTGACTGTGGGGCACTGAGGTTCTCCATTACAATTGTATTAGTGCTTATTTGAATTTTCATATCCATTAATATTTGTTTTATATAGTTAGGCATTTTATATAGTTTGGTGCATGCATATTTATGATTGTTATCTCTTCCTCTTGGATTGTTCCCTTTACCAGGATCTAGTGACCTTCTTTGTCTCTCTTAATTAGTCTTGGCTTGAAATCCACTTTGTCTGCAAATAGAATAGCTACCCCTGGTTTTTTTCTGGGTTCCTGTCCCATGGAGTATTGTTTTCATAGACTTTCAGTCCATAAATTTCTTTTTTAATCAAATGTGTTTCTTGTATGCAGCATATTGTTAGATCTTGCTTCCTTAAAGTGTTGTTTGTTTGTTTGTTTTTTGGTACTGGGGATTGAACACAGGACCTTGCACTTGCAAGGCAGGCATGGTACCACTGAGCTAAATCCCTAGCCCTGGATCTTGCTTCTTGATCCATTCTGCCAACCTGTTTCTTTTGATTGATGAATAGAGACCATTAACATTGATGGTTATAACTGATATGTATTGACTTATCCTTGTCATGTTATTTTCCTGTTGTTGGTTCCCTGTTTTCTCCCTCTGTGTAGTTGCTTGACTTGCTTATGGATTCATTCTGTTAGGGTTCATGGAGTTGTAGTCCTCATTTTCTCTTTCTAGAATATCCTTCAGAACATTTTGGAGTGCTAGTTTAGTAGTCATGAATTTCTTCAGGTGTTCTTTGTCAGGTAGTTTTGCAAGGAACATCAATCTGGGTTGGAGGTTGTTTTATTTAGGGCTTGGAATACTTCACTCAAAACTCTCATGACTTGAGGGTTTGTGTTGAGAGGTCTGCTGTGATTCTGATGGGCTTTCCTTTATAGGTGATTTGTTTCTTTTCTCTAACAGCTTTTAATATTCTGTTCTTGTGTTGAATTTCTGGAATCTTGACTATTATGTATCTTGGTGTAGTTTTTTATCATGGGTAATTGGAGTTCTGTATGCCTCACTTATGTGTATGTCAAATTCTTTTTCCATGCTTCAGAGGTTTTTTGCCATTACTTCTGTGAATAGGTTTTTTATGACATTTGTGCTATCTCTTGCTTTTTCATTGACTCTGATCAGTCTTATGTTGTTTTCCTTTTATTTTCTAGCAGCTGTTGGATTGATTTCTCATGGTCTCTTGCTATTTTTAAGAAATCTTTCATGTTCACTAACCACAATCCTGTCTTCTATATCTGATATTCTGTCACCACATTGCTCATTCTTCTGTATATACTTTCAATGGAATTTTTAATCTCCTGGTTATGTTTGAATTTGTTTCATGGGTTTCATTTCTTTCCTATGCTGGACATTTGTGGTTTCCATCATTGTCCTAAGATCCTCTATTTTTTTAAAAATCTATATCTGCTCTAGAGTTACTAACTACATCTTTCATTATGGTCACCATCTCTGTAGTTATCTGAGGAAATCTTTTTTTTTTTTTTTTTTTTTTGGTACCAGGGATCAAACTTGGGACCTTGCACTTGTGAGGCAGGCACCAGAACCACTGAACTAAATCCCTGGCCCCTCTGAGGAAATATTTCTGATTTGATTTTTTTTTCTACAGTCTCATTCATCTGCTTTGTTGGTCTAGGTGGGTGGCTTTTGCATTGTTCCACCTCATTTCCCCCTGGGCTTGCCTTTTGTGAGCTCGAAGTTTAGGGCTGACTCTTGTTTAAGTGTCTTCTCATTGTCTCTCTCTCTCTTTTTTTTTTTAGTTTAATTCCTGGGTTGATGCTTGTGAATTGCTTATGGCAAGTACCTTTATTTGGTAGTATTTAGAACACTTAGGAAATGATTACTTCTCAGAGATGTCTTCCAGGTGTGGCTGGATTTTGAGTTTTGAGTCTGTTGCAAGATCCTACTTCTTCAATTTATTGGGGATGAGAAGTTTCTGCCTATTTGGCCTAACCCCTGGATCTTTGGCACTGGCCTATAATATTGTACATGATCCTCAGGCAATCTTAGTCTTGGCATACCAGGAAGAACAAGTGATTACAACAATTATGTCACCTTGGCTAAAGTAGTACAATCAGCAATTACAGTAGCATCAAACACAGCCTGGAAAGTGACAAACTGTGGTGACTATTAATTTGCCACCTTTAACCATATGAACTATATTTGTGGTTATATAACAAAATCTAAAACAAACCAGAAAATTGTATACAGTCAATATGCCCTAAATATGGCTGTTTTACCCTCAGGGGAGAAAATTTAAAAGAGGCTAGGGGGAAGAAATAGAGAAATAGAAGAAGAGAAAGAGGTTAGAAGGCTGGAGGACAAAGATTATGTATACTTTGGGAAACTGGTGAAAAAGATGGGAGGGAAAGAGAAAAGGAAGAAATAAAAACAAGAATAGAACAACAATAAACTAGAAAATATGGTCAAACTTGTATAGAAACAGGAACAACTAATCAAGAAAAAAAGAAAACTAAAAAAATTTTTAAACTAAAAAGATGGGGAGGAAGAAGGGGGAAAAAAGCCCACTTCAGGACATGTTTCTGCTGTCACTGGTTGACAGAGTGGGCAGACAGAGCCTACACCTGTGTTGATTAATCCTGACAAGCCAGATGTAGATTTATGGTGGGGTAGTGGATAATCCCTGCAAGTCTACACCTTTATTTCCACTGACATTCAGGCTGGTTTCTAGCTCTGAGGCTGGAACCCGATTTGTTCAGCCTTCAACACTGTGCCTCCTGGTGGCTTGAACTCAGCTCCTTGACCTCCTGGCCAATTTGATCTCAGTTCTGCCTTGCCCTGACACTGTGAGCCACTAGATGGAACCAGCCCACAGCTGCTCTGAGTCCCAAGCTCAGTTGGCCTTTCTCCAAGATGGCTACCAGTCAATCACCCTCTCTAGGGGAGCATCTGAACCCAAATAACTCACTGTCCACTGCATTCACTGATCTGTTCCACTGGTGCATTTCTCCATGGAGGCCTCTGGGGTCACCAATAGTCATTGTGCATCTGCAAGTTTGGGCTGCCTCTCCCCGGCAGTGAGTCAGAGCTCAAGGAGAAAGCATCACTTCCCACCTTCTTCTTCTGCTTTGAGGTCTCTCTCTTCACTCTCCCTGTGGGCTTTAATTCTCACTTCAAATCCTTGCTGGGTTCTGGGGACCCACTTCCCTCCTTCTTCCCTTCCTCACATTACCATATTCCAGCATCTGGACACATAATCTTGGAAAGGCTCTTTCTCTACTATTCACCACTCTGCCATCTTCCTGGAAATCTAATACACTTAATATTAAAATAACTGTACCCCCAATATCATAAACAAAAAGTATAGTAGCCAAATTCTTGGAAAGATTTGTGTTTCAACTAAGCTAGCACATCATTTCAGTGTGTATGCACACACACACACACACACACACACATCAAGAAAAATCTTTAAAGAGTAGGCAATTCACAAATCCATAAAAGAGAAACCAAATGTTCCCCAAAAAGGAATGACTATCATCCCCTCCACATCTACATCATCAACATCACCAAAACCACATTAATATCACCATCATTACCATCATTCCTATCATCACCATCATCTGCATCTCCATTATTATCCCTATTATCACAGTTAATACATTTACAATCATCATCATCTCCATTTTTTGCAGGAGGAAAATACAGTGAAATGAAGCTACTTATGGCCACAGACTTTGTCTAGAACAGAGCCCAGGGAACAGACCTTTGTCTAGAACAGACCTTCTGTGCTGGATCCTGTGGCAGCTACTGAATGAACAGCAGTGTTGTTGATGACACAATAACAAACCAGATATTGCCATAGGGTAAAAACCAATTAATAGTATCAATTATGCCACTCTTACAGTAGAAATAAAATTAATAACAATAATAAAATCAAAGACAAAATGGATATGGACATACCATAAATACTAATAAAATCTACAACTGTACCACAGTTAATCATAGAAAACTGATCTATAATTATAATACAGACACAAAGACTGATCAAATACTACCATAGAGTAAATATCTACTAAATGCAACTGTTCCATCATTAACAATAGGAAAGAACAGCTATGTGTAGTGGTGCACTCTGGGAATCTGAGGCAGGAGAATCACAAGTTTGAGCCTAGCCTGGGCAACTCTGGGGCAAAATTTAAAAATAGAATAAAAGCTGGGGATGTATGTCAGGGTAAATGCCCTGGCTTTAATCCTCAGTGCTGTAATATAAAGAAAGAAAGAAATAGAACCAGAGTTCCCCTGTGCACATAATTCTCCATCCACGATGGCTGGAGTAGAGACCAGAATCAAAATGCAGCCCCTTGAGATACCTGGCAAAGAACAACTTGGTGAGGAGCAAAACATCAGTAGGTCTCTAGGAACTGGAAGAAGCTGACAGGAAAACTAGAAACTACAGAGTAGCTGGCAAAAAACATCACAACACAGAGAAAAGAAAGAAGCAGTCTTCGGGGCTGGGGATTTGGCTCAGTGGTTCCGGTGCCTGCCGCGCAAGCATAAGGTCCCAAGTTTGATCCCTGGTACAAAAAAAAAAAGGAAAGAAAGAAAGAAGCAGTCTGGAAAGCTCATCCTAGATCCCAGAAAGGGGTATCTGTCTGCTGACACAAAGTTAGACTGAAGAGTGTCAGCAGCTCCAGAGAGAAACAGAGGACTGGGCCAGCAGTGCTAGTCCCCAGAAAAATCCATGGCAGTGAAAACTGAAAAACTTTGTGGGGTTTTACTCTGAATGTGAATCTTACTGAATGCATGCCAGGCTAGATTTGGAAAAGAAATCCAGTAGAATGCCAGTCATACTAGAGAGGGTTTAATCAGGAGCCATTTTGGGAAAAAGTTAATTTTTTAAGACTGCTACAGAACAACCACAATTCAGTGTTTCTAGGGTCACCCTACCACAGTGACTGAATGGGAGACAACTACAAAAGATGGTCATGGGCCGGGGATTTAGCTCAGTGGTTCCGGCACCTGCCTTGCAAGCGCAAGGTCCTGAGTTCGATCCCTGGTACCAAAAATAAAAAAAAAAAAAAAATAGATGATCATGGAGAGGGTGCAGCCTAGACATAGACTCCACTGAAAAGTTTAAGGCCAGGCCAGGAAGGACCAAGGGGCCCTGACCATTTTGGTGAGAACCAAGGCCAGTCAAGAGCAGATTTCATACAGGGCTGTATGTGAAAGGACTGGCATCAAGTCCAGTGGTCTGCTTGACACTCCCCACTCCATTGCACACATCCATAACACACAATGGTCTACCTGCTCTCCCATCTACCAGCATAAGGAAAGATACACCTGGCATTGGACAGTTGCCACAGCCTGGGGTGTATGGATAGAGAAGACATAGCAGGGTCACCTCACAAATCCACAGGCTGAAAAGCCATACTGAGAAAGCCATGACTTGGGGCTTACAGACAAACACAGAAAATAGATGACTACAGCCCTAAGGCAGAAACCATTCGCCAACCATACCCAGTAGGAAAGGTGGGGCATGATTCAGCATTCATACGCAAAATTGTGAGTGTGGAAACAAAACAGGTCTTAAGCAGTCACTCACTATTCCTCCCTCATATCTGGTGAATTCCAATATAGGGGACCCAGGAAAGAAACCATTCACTCAAAAACACAGGGGAATTGTTCTTGGACTCTTTTTTCCTTCATTTTTTGAAGGAGATTTGGTTTTTTCTCTTTTTACTTTTTTTCTTCCATTTTATTTTTTCTTTTTCTCTCTTTTATTTTGCTCTCTGATTTTTTTTCTTGCTTTTTAAACTTTCTTTTCTGTGCTTTTATCTATTCTATTACTTTTATTCCTTAATGGAATCCACTATCTCACTTTTCTTTCCCCCTTCTCAACTTCTTTCTCTTTATTTTTCCAATTTTGCTTCTTTTATCCCTTCATCTTTTACTCCCTTCATCTTTTTTTTTTTTTGAGGTAAAGATACAAAGCATAAGTTTTATTTTACAACACACATACATATTACAAACTGCTCCTATAAACTTGGGTGTGCATATATGGCTATGGTATGATGGCTTTTAATTCTTTTGGGAAGATACCCAGCAAGGGAATAGCTGGGTCAAATTACTCCCTTCATCTTTACTAGTATTACTAAGAAACTTTTTTTTTTTTTTTGGCACCGGGGATCAAACTTGTGTCCTTGCGCTTGCAAAGCAGGTGGCAGAACCACTGAGCTAAATCCCTGGTTCTAAGACACTTTATTAATCTTTAAATATGTAATAAGCTCGATGGTCTTGTTGAATTCTTTTCTATGGTTAATGGAGTTATAGTTGGTCCAGGTAGTTGATATTTACTATATGTCACTGTTTGATACACAGTTTTTGTCAAAATACCACAAAAATCAGGATATAATGGTTATATCTTTTCTTTTTTTAATTTTTATTACATGTTTGCAGTATATCATGATTACATTATGGGGAATTAGTACATGTACATAACACATCTCAATTCCTTTTTCCCCCCTTCCCCTCCACCCCCTCTTTTTTTTTTTTAGCATCAGATTTATTTTCTAAATGTTTATGAAGTTAATTATCATAAACACAGATTGACAGACTAACAGGCTAAAATTATATATATAAAACACATAAGACAATTACACTAAATCAAGGTACACTTTTAAATACATTATCAGCCAGGCTGGCTTACAGTAACATTTTTCTCTCATCTTTTTCCTATTGTCTGTCTTTTATTTTGCATTTTATTTATACATTGAGTTTCTTATATAAGAGAAACCATGTGATATTTAAGCTTGTATGTCTGATTTACTTTGCTGTTTTAATTTGCATTTCTCAAATTGCCAGTGATGTCGAACATTTTTTCATGTATTCATGGGCCATTTGTCCTTGTTCATCTGTTAAGTGTCTATTATGTTCATCTATTCATTTCAGATGCCCATTTTTTTATTAAGTCTTCAAATTTTGTGGGTCCAATTTTTGAGGGTTTTTTTTCTTATATTCTAGATATTAGTCCTTTGAGGAGTACCTGGCAAAAAATTTTTTCCCATTCTATAGGTTGTCTTCTCACTCTGTCTCCCCACTCTGTTGGTGGTTTCTTTTGCTGTGCAGGAGCTTTTTAATTTGATGTGATTCTATTTGCTGATTTCTGGTATTACTTCTTGTACAACCAGGACTCTGTTTAGAATCCTGAGCTGAATTTGTCTATGCCTGTGTCTTCAAGAGTTTTACCTATTTTGTCTTCCATAAAAATGTTCCTGTTTTAATATTTAAATCTTTGATCCATTTTTATTTTAGTTTCATGCATGGTGAGAGATATGGATCTAGGTTTTATCTTCAGCATGTGGAAAGCCAGTTTTCCCGGCACTGTTTGTTAAAGAGGCTGTCTTTCCTCCAGTGAAAGGATTTGGCCCCTCTGTCAAAGATAAAGTACCTGGAGTTGTTCCTGTATCCTCTATTCCATTGATCCACAAGTCTGTTTTTTGCCAATACCATGTGATTTTTGCCAATATCACAATAGCTCTGTAGTAGAACTTGAAGTCAGGGATTGTGATGCCCCTGCCTTGCCTTTGTTGCCCAGAATTGCTTTTGCTATTCTAGATCTCTTCTGGTTCTGTATGAATCTTAGGATTGCTTTCTCCAATTCTATGACGTATGCTATTGGTATTTTGGTTGTGATTGTGTTAAATCTGTGCAACAGCTTTAGAAGTATGACCATATTGACTATATTGATTCTGCATATCTAGGAACAGGGGATAGCTTTCCATTTTGTGATGTCCTCAACTTCCTTTTTCAGAGTATTGTACTTTTCACTGTACAGGTCTTTCACTTCCTTGGTTAATTCCTAAGTTTTTCTTTTGTCTTTCTTTTTTTTTTGGTACCAGGGATCAAACTTGGGACCTTGCACCTGCAAGGCAGGCACCGAAACCACTGAGCTAAATCCCAGGCCCCTCATTTTTCTTGATGCTATTGTGAAAGGTATTATTTCCCTAATTTCTCTCTCAGTGAATTTTTTTAAAATTTTTTATTTTTTTGGTACTGGGGATCAAACTTGGGACCTTGTGCTTGTGAGGCAAGCGGCAGAACCACTGAGCTAAATCCCCAGCCCCTAGTGAATTTATTATTGATGTACAGGAACGCTATTAATTTTTTAGTGATTATTTTGTATCTTGCTACACTACTGAAAACTGTCGTCTATTGTGATTTTACAAAACCTTTCTGAGTACATTGAACTGATACCCTTTATTGAAGTGTGAGATTGTATCGCATGATAAAACTATGTAAAACTAGCCCCATTTGTTTTAGAAATAATAATGCCTTTTTAAATTTCAATGTTAACTCCAAATCTGATTGTCAAAAGATGTAACATTCAGGATCTAATCTTGAAAATTAATTTTCTGGGGGGGTACTGGAGATCGAACTTGGGATCTTGTGCTTGCAGGCAGGTAGTGGAACCACTGAGCTAAATCCCTGGCCCTTGAAAATTAATTTTTTTTTTTGGTACCTGGGATCAAACTTGGGTCCTTGCACTTGCACAGCGGGCAACGAAACCACTGAGCTAAATCCCCAGCCTGAAAATTAATTTTTTAAAAAACATTCTGAAGAAACAATCATTTCTTTATGGTAACTGTCCCACATCTCCAGTGGAAAAACATCTCATTTGAGTTAAATTTTAATAAAAATTTGCTTGGATTAAAGAGAAGACACAGGATGTCAGTTGGGTGGGAGGCGGCCGCTAAAGGTGGGTCCACCTCCAGCACAGAGCTGTACCCGTGGAAGCACCTGGAGGCCAGGAGAAAGATGGAGAGATTAGAGATGGGCTCTTTTCATTTACTGAATCTCAACAAAGGACAGAAGTGAAGGAGAAAATTCAGGGAAGATAACTTCAGAACTCAGCACATGTTGTCTGAGACCAGCTTCCTTCCGAGTAGTATATGTGCTTCCACGGTAGACCTCTACTCAGGCTGTCAAAGTAGGGATTTAGTTTTTCACTATCTAGGCTACACACACAACAACAGTCTTCATCTTCCTGAGTCAAATAGAGCTTGGCTGCCTCTGAATTTTAGCCACTGCTTACTCAACTGCTCAGGTGCTGCTAGGGTTTCTTTGCCACATCAAGATTGGATGGCTGAAGTTGGAAGTCCAGGACTGTCCAACAGAAGCACAATATGACCCATGTCTGTGATTATTAATTTTGGGTGATATTCTCCAGCCTGTTTTAGACCTGTGTGGTAGGATGCCACATCCAGTGCAGTTTAATACTTTTCTGTATTAACACTTTTCTGTAGGTCTCCCATACTCCAGCTTTACGGCACTTCCTGCCTGTCAGCCATTCCAGACCTCAAGAGAATTGCTACTCACTCCCACCATCTTTGCACCTGTGCAGATCTCTTTACAGTAAGGATTGCACTTGAAGTGGTGGTTTCAGGTGTTGCCGTCAGTGCTGGGTTATTACTTTCCAGAAGCACTCCCCAGGCACATCCCCAGACACCTTGTGCAAAGATGCACAAATTATGATCAAAGGAATATGGTCAAAGGAATGCCAAGGATGAAACTCTGAAAGCAGCATCAATGAAATGTGGTGACAGCCAGTAGCCTAGTGTTGCCTCGCTGCTGCACAGAAAATCAGCAAAGCCAGATGGTAAGGATGGCTGGTTCCAAGCATTAAGAAAACAGAATGGTCTAGAGAAAAAGAGGAAAAATTCTTGCACTTAGTTAAGTGGATGCCAATTCTATGAAGGACTTCAACTCCAATCATTGGAAGAGGAATAACTGCAGGCTTGGAACAGTTAAGAATCTCTTCTAGATAAGACGTACAATGAGCACAGATATTCTATGGGGACTGATGCCCAGAGAAATAGATCCAACTCTACAAGCAAAAACAGTGTGTCCTGGTCGAATTGATATGAATGAGGATAAACTTGAGATGCTTTCTCAAGCTAGATCCTGACTGGCTAAACTCGGAGAAGGAAGGCCAAGAGCATCCATGATAAAAACAGTTGAAAACATCAAGGCATCTTGGTGCTTAAAAAAGAGAAAAGAGCTTGGAACAGTTGGCTTAGAAATTCAGAAAAAAAGAAAAAGAGGTCTTGATTACAATACTGAAGTCTCACTGGGGGACCCACCCTTGGTTTTTATGATACTTCCGAGGAAAACTACCAGACTCTTGATGCAGAAAGTTGTAAAAGCAGGCCAAGCAAGTGAAATTTCAATCACATTGCAAAGGACTTTGCTGGCATAGCAAACTGTGTGTACTCTGTCGAGTGCAGCGTCCCCCACAGGATTACTCTTAGGACAGAAAGAACACCAGCTTCCCAGGACAGAAATCCACAGAACCTCACACCCTGACTCATATGGCCTCTCCATTGGAAGGCGTTCTTAGGGCCCCACTGCAGGCGAGTGATTTCCCGGGTGGGGCTCGGCAGCAGAATGAGCAGACTCCGAAGATCCTTCCTTCACCTTCTTCAGGACTCCCTGGAGGGAACAAGTCTCAAAGCAATTATTAATGTCACCCTGGGTGGAATCTGTCTCCAAAGAAAGTTAAACAGTAATCCTGAGGATGGTACAGCAGACTACAGTTAAGTCTTTTCTTTTTTGGTACTGGGGATTGAACTCAGGACCTTGCACTTGCAAGGCAGGCAGCAGCACCACTGAGCTAAATCCCCGGCCCTACAGTTAACTCTTGTTATGTGAAGCAGATGGAAAGAGAACCTCATGATCATATCTGTTTAGGAATGTTCAACCTTCCTAGCCTTAAGAATGATTCTGAAATTGTTCTACCATAAAATCTTTAAGAAGAGTGGTGAGGCCTGGGCATTTAGCTCAGTGGCACCACGCCTGCCTTGAAAGCACAAGATCCTGAGTTCAGTCCCCCAGTACTGCAAAAAAAAAAGAGAGAGAGAGAAAGAGTGGTGAGACTGTGAAATAGATGATACCCACACTGAAGATGCTGCTGATGTGGAGACTCATAAGCAGACCACCCAGTCACAGTGTGTAAAGGACATGAAATGAATGCACAAAGCTGTCCTGAAAGATCTGCCACTTAAAATCAGAAGTGAATGAAAATGTTCTAAGGCTCTACAATGTAAAATCTACCTCTGACAAATTTACATAAAAGTGGAAACTAATCAAAAAAGATATGATCACCCATGTGAAGATGCACAACTGTAATCCAGCCATCTTGGAAGGCTGAAATAGGATTGAAAATTCAAGGTCAGCCAGAGAAACTTATCAAGACCCTGTCTCAAAATAAAATTTGAAAAAGGGTTGAGGGTGTGGCTCAGTGCCCCTTGGGTTCGACCCCTACTACCAGAAAAAATGAAGAGAGAGAAAAGAGATCGTCACAATTTCTCATTATGACCCTTTACAGCACCCTTATGATCTGGAAGGATTTCTTACCAGTAATGCAGAGGAAATGACCAATTTGAGACATAATTGGTATGAAATGTGCAGCTGGGAAGGTGCAGGTGATGGAAGTGGTAAAACAAGGAATGAGCCGCGGAGACCTCACAAGTCAGGCTTATAATCAAGTACGGAAAAATTCCACAGGAAGGCTTGTGTCTGGTGTGCAGAGCCACTGCACACAGCCAGTCTAGCTAGTGAAAGAGACAGATCGAGTCACCTGCAAAGCAGCTGGAGCAAAACAGGCTCAAGGTGGCAGCAGCTGGGCCGGGGATTTAGCCCAGTGGTGCCACTGCCTGCCTTGCAAGCACAAGGACCCGAGTTCAATCCCCAGTACCAAACAAAACAAAACAAAACAAAGAGAGAGAGAGAGATGGCAGCAGCTAAGAGAGTGGCAAAGATGCAAAAGAATATGAGAATTTTGTTTGGGGGTTACCAGGTTTGGGCATGGAGTTCAGGAAACAGTTGTGACTTATGGTTCCAAGTTAGGGAGGTTTGCTTGGAATTCTGCACTTCTGAAGAAACCTGGAGTCTTCTATTGCCTGGAGACAACAGGAAAAAGAAAATCAACTTCAGCATAGATGTGTTGATTTGCTGCCATTGGAGGAGACTTTAAATTCAGTTTTCAACTGTGATTTATATTCAGTCTGAATTAATTACTGATTTTCACACTGTGGAGACTAAAACTGATATTGATATTTATTGATAAGTTCAAAAACTGTGGTTTTTCAGTTGTTTATTTTTTAATAACTTTATTATCAAATACACACACATACAAAAATTAAAACCATTCAAAGAAGAACAATGCAAGGGAAAAGAAACTACAATAATATTCAAATACAGTAGATCTCAACCAAAACAAAACTGAAAAGCACATATTTTTCCATATAACTTAAAAAAGCATGTCAAGCACCAACAAGATACCAGAGGATATGATTTGTTTCAGAAAGATCCCTAAAAACAACACTGAACATTTTATAGTGGTCTGGAAAAAAACTCCAGTTAGCTAGCAGACTCCACATAAGCCAACCTCCCTAATTTAAACTTCGATACAGCCATATGACACGTGATGGAAACACAATCTGAGAACTATGTTATTAGTCCATTTCATCCATGTGTATCCTTAATTACACTATCAGTTTCTCACACTAGAGAAACTATGCGGTATTTACACGTGTCCTATTTATTTCACTTAAGAGGATGGCCTCAATATGCATCCATGTAGCTATAAATGTCTCTAGTTTCTTGTTCTTTATGGCTGAGTAGTACTCCATTTTATTAAAAAAAAACCCACATCTTCTTTATCCAGTTTCCAGTTGATGGGCACTTGGGCTATTTCCAAGCTTTTGCTATTACGAACTCTTCAGCGATAAACATGGGTGGACCTATATCGCTGTGAATCATAATTCTTTTAATTGTTTTGGGAAGATCCCCAGCAGGGGGATAGCTGGGTCGAAT
>NW_004624832.1:1722595-1735585 GCF_000247695.1 Heterocephalus glaber
TAAATATTTTATTACATTTTCAATTTCACTCATTGTAACTGGGGTGTTTAGAATTTCTATATCTTCTTCATTTAACTTTGGCAATTCATATGTATCTAGGAATCTGTCCATTTCTTCTATGTTTTCCATTTTATTAGAGTATAGGTTCTTGAAGAAAGAATTAATGATGCTTTGAATTTCTCCTGGATCTGTTGTGACTTCACCTTTTTCATTCGTGATTGCATGGATTTGAGCCTTTTCTTTCCTTTTTTTTGATAAGGTTGGCTAAAGGTTTATCTATTTTATTTATTCTTTCAAAAAAACCAACTCTTTTATTCATTAATTTTTTGTATCACTCTCTTAGTCTCCATTGCATTGATATCTGCTATGATCTTTATAATTTCCTCTCTTGTACGAGTTTGGGTTTGTTATTCTCTTCTTTTTCTAGGAGCTTGAGGTTCTGCATTAGGTTATTTATTTGAGTTCTCTGTCTTTTCCTAATATGGGCATTGACTGCTATGAATTTCCTGCATAGAACTGCTTTCATTGTGTCCCATAGATTCCTGTATGTTGTACTGGTATTATCATTTACTTATAGAAACTGTCTAATTTCTTCTTTAATTTCCTCTATGACCCACTGGTTGCTCAGGAGGGTGTTATTTAATTTCCATGTGTTTGTGGGAGTTTTGCAGTTTCTTATGTCATCGATCTCCAATTGTATTGCACTATGGTCTGAAAATATACAGGGGGTAACTACAATTCTTTTACATTTACTTAGACATGTCCTATGAGCTAGCATGAGGTCTATTTTAGAGAATGACCCATGTGCAGCCAAAAAGAATGTGTATTCTGATTTTGTGGGGTGGAACACTCTGTACACATCTATTAAGTCCATTTGTTCAAAAGCTTGGTTCAATTCTAGAATTTCTTTGTTAATTTTTTGTCTAGATGATCTGTCTAATTGTGATAAAGGGGTATTGAGATCCCCCACTACAATTGTATTACAGCTTATTTGGTTTTTCATGTCCATTAATATTTGTTTTGTATAGTTGAGGGCAACCATATTTGGAGCATACATATTTATGGTCGTCATCTCTTCCTCTTGGACTGTTCCCTTCACAAGGATGTAATGACCATCTTTATCTCTCAATTAACTTTAATTTGAAATCTAGTTTGTCTCCAAATAGAATTGCTACCCCTGGTTTTTTCTGGGTTCCTGTGGTGTGGAGAACTGTTTTCCATCCTTTTACTTTCTATGTATTTCTTTTTGAGTTAGGTGTGTTCCTTGTATACAGCATATTGTTGGATTTTGCTACTTAATCCATTCTGTCAGTCTATTTCTTTTGATTGGTGAATTGAGACTATTAACATTGATAGTTATAATTGATAGATATTGACTCATCCTTGTCATGATGTTTTACTATTGGTGATTCTTTTATTTCTTCTTTTTGTTTTGTTCTGTTTTTACTTTCACTTTAGTTTCTTACCTTGCCTGGTGGCTTCCCTCTGTTTGGGCCTCATGGAGTTGTGATCTTCATTATCTTTTTCTAGGATATTGCTTAGGATTGTTTGGAGTCCTGGTTTGGTATTCATGAAATTTCTCAGGTGTTCTTTGTCATGAAAGTATCTAATTTCCCCATCAATTTTGAAAGATAATTTTGCAGGATACAACAATCTAGGTTGGAAGTTATTTTCTTTTAGGGCTTGAAATACTTGACTCCAGGCTCTCCTTGACTTGAGGGTTTGTGTTGAAAAATCTGCCTTGATTCTGATAGGCACTCCTTTATAAGTGATTTCTTTCTTTTCTCTAATTGCCTGTAGGATTTTGTTCTTTTGTTGGGTTTCTGGGATCTTAATTATTATGTGTCTAGGCGTAGATTTTTTTTGATCATGGCTAACTGGAGTTCTCACTTGACTGCATGTCCAATTCTCCACTTCTGTCTGGAAAGTTTTCTACTATTACTTCTGTGAACAGTTTTTTAACGTCATTTGTATTTTCTCCTGTTTTTTTGTGGACTCCTATCAGTCTTATGTTATCCTTCCTTACATCATCTAGCAGCTGCTGGATTGATTTCTCCTGGTCCCTTACTATTTTTAAGAAATCTCTGTTTTCATGGTCCTTAACCACAATTCTGTCTTCTATATCTGATATTCCATCTTCAGATTCCCTCAATCTGCTATGCATGCTTACAATGGAGTTTTTAATCCCCTGAATATCTGTTTGAATCTGTTTCATGGATTCCATTTCTTTCCTATGTTGGTCGATCATTGTTTCTATTTCTTTCTTATGCTGGGCATTCATGGCTTCCAGCATATTTCTGAGCTCATCTATTTTTTTATCTGTTGCTATTCTAGAGCCTCTAATTATGCCTTTCACCCTGCTCACCATCTCTGTAGTCATCTGGGAGATTGTTTCTGCTTTGAATTTTTCTACAGCCTCATTCATCTGTTTTGTTACCTCCTGTGCTATCAGTTCAGGGTGTCCAGGTGGTTGATTATCAGACTTTTCCACCTCGTTTTCCCCAGAAATTGCCTTTTGTGGAGTGGAAGCCTGGGTTTGTGACGTGCTTAAATGTCTTTTCATTTTTGTTTTTGGTACTGTCATTTATAAGTCAATGAGTCCCAGTAAGCCAGTTACAGACCTGTGAGATTCAGACAGACTTCTGGCTACAAGTCCCAAATTGAGTTCCCCACCCTCCCACAGGGCCATACTCCGCAAGGCTCTACTACAGGTTCCAGCTGCCCTTCCCTTGAAAATAGTCCAGAATCAAATGGGAGGTGATGATCCCTCCAACTTACCCAACACGGTGGTCTGGTGTGCCTATATTGCAGAGATTCTCTTCACTTTTCCAGTGGGCTTCAGTTTTCATCAGGGAGCCTGAAAGAGGCCCTCTCTCTGCTGTTTACCTCTGCAACTCAGGACAATGGTCTTTATGTCCCCCTGTGCCTCTGTAGTGTGGAACCGGGTAGCTGCACAGCCAAGAGACCAGAGGCGGGGTGTAGGGGGCTGTTGTTACAGGCACCCACATGGCCTGTGGACCTGGGGGGGGGGTGTCCTCATGGTCTCCTGGATGCAAGTGGGCAGGTGGTCAATTGTTTATTTTCAGTGGTATCACTCTTACATCTTCTATGTACACAGACTTTAACTGCTGGATGGACATTTTGGGGGTCTAAATTATTAAGGTGATTATACTTTTAACAGTGTTACACTGCAAATTTTTATGTTTGGGCCACTGATTTTAAGCCAGGTATGGTGGCACATCCCTGTAATACCAGTACTGTAGAAGGCTGATGCAGGCGGATTGCAAATTTGAGCTCAGTCTATGCAAGCATATCTAAAATAGCAAGACCCTGTCTCAAAATTAAGCTGGTCATGGTGGTCCACACCTGTAATCCCAGAACTTGGGAGGCTGATGCAGGGGGATTGCAAGTTCAAGCTCAGTCTGAGTGATTTAGCAAGAGCCTGTCTCAAAATAAAAAATAATAAGCTGGGTGTGTTTGTGCATACCTGTAATCCCAGCACTCAGGAAGCTGAGGCAGGAAGCTCACCATGAGTTCAAGGCCAGTTTGAATTACCTAGCCAAACCCTGTCTCAAAAATAAAAATAAATGGCCTGGGGATTTAGCTCAGTAGTTTTGCCGCCTGCTGCGCAAGTGCAAGGACCCGAGTTCAATCCCTGGTACCAAAAAATAAATAAAAAATAAATAAAAATTAAAAGTTTAAATTAAAAATAGAAAGAGCTGGAGATACAGATCAATGCAAAGGCCGTGCAAAGTAAATTTATTTCCTAACAGACACATAAAGAAAGTGAACCAAATCTAACTTTAACTACTAATATAATCACGTCAACATGTAATTATTTTTAAGGCCAGGGATTTAGCTCAGTGGTTCCACCACCTGCCTCGCAAGCGCAAGGTCTCGAGTTCAATCCCCAGTACCAAAAAAAAAAACCAGTTTGTAACATGTAATCATTTTTAAAGGGTCTCCAGAAGATAGTTACAGTGTATTTGAAATTGCATGTGCATTTTACAGGCACTTGGGGGGCTGAATGTTGGGTGTCAACTGTCATTTGTTGCCATCATGACCTTGAACAAGGCCTGGAGGTCAGAGAAATCATCTGTTGCCACTGGCATCTTGGGCTCCATCATCTGCCTGCAAGGACAGGAGGTGGACAACTTCATGCCCACTAAGTGAGGTGTCAAAAGGCAGGTTCCTTCAGACATGGGAAGCCCTTCCGACAAACAAACTGCCAGTGGCAATGAGCAAGGAGAATCAGCACTGCATCAGCAGAAGCCAGTCAGTCCTCTCTGTCCAAAGTTCCGATCAAAAAAAATTGTTAGTAACTAACACCCGAAGTCAACCCTGTGGGTGTGGTATGAGCCTCAGCTTTCTGTTACATCAGCACAAGTGCAGGCCAGAGGGACTATAGGCATGCCCCACCACACCTGGCATACATGGCACATTAATGTGTCGCCAGATCAGTGGAGAAATGTTGAGTTGAAGGACTTGGACTAAAACATGCATCAGCATTTATGGTTGTGTGCAGTTCAGTTTGCCACTAGCAAACTTCATGAGGCAAAAAGAATTGACCACCTGACTCTGACTGGTGCTTGAAGTGCGAAATGAGAGCATTCAGGAACCACATTTTCCAGATTGCTTGAATTCATGTTTTCCCAGGTTGCAATCCCAATTTGCCTCCAAAAATGAAAATTTCATTCTTTAAAAAAAAACAAAAGAGTATCCAGCAAACAGCAGCAAATGATCAGTGTGGAAATGATTCTGAATGAGACACTAATTACCTAAATGTCATCTAAATCCCTTCCACCTCTCCCTTCAGTCCCTGCCACCTCCCAATTTTGCTTTCTCATCCTCAAACCCTGATCACCCGTCAGTCATCTAGAGCTGTGGGAAACACAACTGAACATTTCTAAGTGAAATATAAATTTCACATAAAATTCAGAAGGGGAAGTAAAAAGGATTAAGATGGTAGGTACCAACTTCCCATGATAAATGTATTTATCATATATCACAAACATACGAAACCTCATATGCCAGAATTCAATTAAAATCTGGATGGAAGAGAGCCAGGCTGAGTGATCCTGAGGCTGGAGAAATAAGAGTCTCTGGTCCCCAAGTCAAATCAAAGTTTGTTCAGGTACAGTTTATGTCTAGATGTTCCCCAAAGCCTCCTGCACTATGGGTGGGGCCTTGGGAGCTGACTGGATCCTGGGTGCACAGCACTCATCAATCACTGGATTTGTCCCATGAGTTTCCACCTACCAGTGGTGCTGGGAGGCGGAGCCTGGTGGGAGGAGGTGGCCGTGGGGGCGTGGCCCGGAAGGGCACCCCTCCCTCCCCTCCCTTGACCTCTGCTTCCTGTCCACCTGCTGTGAGCAAGCCTCGCTGTGTCTTGCTGTGCTGCCCTGCTTCAGAGCCAGGGCCTATAGACTGAAACCTCTACAAACTGCAAGCCAAAGTCTGCCTCTTTTCATTTAAATTGTGGGTGTCCGGAATTTTATCCCAGCGGTGAGGAAAGTAACTGAGACACCTAACCAGAAAGCCGGTGGAATGGTTTCCCTCATTGATTCAGCCTCTGTCTCTACTAGGGCTTTTGCTCAGGTTGATGCAGCTGAGAGAGTTGAAGGTTTTAGAGTCTAGCCCAACACTGTCCAAATAGAAACACATCACACACATATGTAATGATAAACTTTCTAATAGCCATGATAAAATAAGTATATTTCAGTGTCAAAATATGGTATTCCAACACATAATTCAAAATGATGTTAATGAAAAATTTTACATTTTTCTCACGGCTTCCAAATTGAGTATTTTATACCCACAGCAGATCTCAGCTCACAGAGGCCCCATTTCAGGTCCTCAGTAGCCACACGAGGCGGCTGGGTACACTGTGGCCCAGCTGGGGTGTTGGTTCCATCACCCCCTCAACTTCAAACTCAAGGATGAATCATGTCCCTCACTGCAACTGCAGCGTCCCAATCACCAGGATCCTGTTCAAGGCCATTTGTCATTTACGTGTTTTTGTGGTGTCTTCATGACCTAGTACCAGTGGCTGGAAAGGGCAGCATGTAAAAATGAAGGTGTCCCACAGGCTGGTGTTCCCTCAACTCATGGAAACTCTGGTATCATGCATTTTCTCAGACAGTGGCTGTGGCTGAACACGTTAAAGTTACAGCAAGTAGGTGCCCCACAAAGTTACATTGAAGAAGCCCTTATCCCTAAACTGTGGCCATGCCTGCTGCCTCCAATGCATCAACTCACTCCAGGAGCCCCATGGGAAGGGCTGTGGTGATGCTGCCCCATGGTCGCTGAGAAGAAAGACATCAAGCCCAGTTCCCGGCTGCAGAGGCGGGTTTCCAAGACAAGGAAATCAAGCCCCAGCCAAGAGCTGCACTACAGGTGAACTCAACCTGTCCCAACCCAGAGACCTGGAAAAGGCAGCTTTCAAACATCTGCCCATTAAATGTAGGCATTTGCTGAAGTCAGGCACATAAAACTTACTCTCTCAAAACAATTGTGCTCATCTCTAAGTACAGACTGAAACTGCCTGGAGATTTTAGGGCCATGGAGTACTTAACTCATGCCCAAGCCCTGTGCTGTCCAATATGGTAGCCACTGAGTACTTGAGATGCCTGTGCTTCCTATGCAAATATTCTGAAAACATTGTTTTTAAAGAAAAGGTTTTAATTAGAAAGTAAAAGAAAGTGGTAAAGGACTATGGGTTGAGGAGCTGATAAAGACCAGGCTGGCCCTTAACAAAGGAGAGTAAGAAATTAGGAAAGGATTCAGCTTGTTTTGGTGGGTAGGCAAAAGGCTTGCCAAATAAATCTACGAGACAGATCTCCCAGCAATGAGCAATTACTGATGTCTATGCTAATTTCTTTCAAAGACCAGTTCCTTAGGGGCTGCATAGCCAGACGTGGTGGCGCACACCTGTAATCCCAGCGCTCAGGAGGCTGAGCAGGAGGATCACTGAGTTCTAGGCCGGGCTGGCTACATACTGAATTTGAAGCCAGCCTGAACTACATAGCAAGACTCTGTCTCAAAAAAAACCCAGCACCCCTAGGGGTCTGCATGCACCTGAGACGGCTTTTTTTTTTTTTTGGTACTGGAGATCGAACTCAGGACCTTGTGCTTGGGCGGCAGGCACCAGAACCACTGAGCTAAATCCATGGCCCGGGAAGTCTAAATTTGTCAGTGATGCTGAGCCAGTAAGGCAGCCCCAAGCGCTGTGTGGCTTGAAGAACACATCCAAAACATGGTGATTCACAGGCCTGCTCGGGTTCTGCCTTTCTTCTGGTCTCCCTGAGGTCTCCCACACATGTGTGCAGTATATTAGGCGGTCGGGGATGCATGGAGCCCATGATGCAGTCCTCCACAGACCACTCCCAACACTTACCTGGCAGGAGCAGTAGGTGAAGTGGGCCCCGGCCAGGTCTTCTCTCCCTGTCCCTTATTACAGAACAAAGGGGTTTCCACTGGGCCTGGCAGGCCAGACCCCCACCAAGGAGAAAAATATAGACTGATCCTTCAGGGACTTGGAAGAGGGACAAGCATGAGCTTGTGCAACAGAGGATGCCAGGCAAGAGTGGGGGGGGTGTGCGCGCGTGTGCGCACACCCGAATTTCCATAGATACTGTGGACTGGCAGGGGTTGTAGCTTAGTGTTGCTGCCTCTGCCTGGCAAGTCCAAGGTCCTGAGTTCCATCCCCGGTATCCAAAAATAAAAGACCCTGTGGATAACTATGTGCATTTGCCAAGGCTGCCAAAACAGTCCCACAGATTGAGCGATTTAACAACTTAAATTCATTTCCTCACAGTTCCAAAGCCCAGAAGTCCCAGAGCAAGGTGTGGCCAGGATGTTCTCCTGAGGGCTCTTCTCTGCATGTTCTCACAGACCCGTCCCTCTGTGCGTGGCTGTGGCTTCGTCTCTTGTACAAAGACATGGATCACACTGGAGCAGAGCCTGCCTGCCTCGTTTTACCTTAAGCACCTTCCCAGGGACCGCTCTGGACATGAGCGTTCCGGGAGGAAACAGTCCAGCGCCTCGAAGCTGCCACGCACGCGTGCGGTGCGGAGTAGCAGCTCCTGTGCCCGTCAGGGTCAGAGGGGCAAGAGGAGTGGGAGCCTGGGAGAAGGTGTGCGGGTGGGCGAGGGCCTCCTGGGAGGCCTTTCCGAGACCCTGACCTGCAGGGGCTGAAGAGCCCCCCCCCCCGCCACCACCCGCGACCTCCTGCGCCCCCTGCTGGGCCAAAGACCTGAAATTCAAGGGAAGCGAGGGGCTTCTTCCAATCCAGTCCAGTACCGTTTTCTACAGTTTCGTCAGCCTGAAAACACCATTCAGGGGAGCTCAGCTGTAAGGTGCTTGCTTTGAGGGCCCACAATCCCCAGTACCACGAAAAATCCGTCAGAAAGTCTGCTCAGAGGGACTGGGGGGATAAAAGACTGAAATGATGACGTGCAGTACGCATGCGCTGATTCCCCAAAATGAACTAACGCTTATGGCGCACAAAATACACTAACTCTAAAAAGTGTGCGCTTAAGGATCCATCTGTAAGTAGTCTGGAATTACAGTATTCATACTAAAATCGGGTGGATGAAACATGAAGGATTATCCCTGAAATTAGATTTCAATCTGAAGACACGTCCAACTGCCAGATAGTTAGATATTCGCGGGCCTGAGGACAAGGAGGTTAGCAAAACAGCACGCAGCGGTCAGTCATCGGTCAGTCACGGAAATGCACCCAGGTGACCCCGAGGGCCGTTCGTCAGGTCTTGCCCAAAGTGAGACGTCTGAAGGCCATACGTTGCACAGTCCTCACAACCGGCCACCTGGCCGGCCACCGCAACAAGGCACTCGGTGCTCGGCTGCCACAGCTCTCAGGCCGCGGCCACCAGGAAGCTGACCTCTCCTTTCAAGACCCTCCAGCCTTGGGCCAGACCTGCTTTATCTTTTGTAAGTTTCTTCCATGAAAGCCCTGAAGAAACACTGACCATCTAAGGACAGGAAGCCATTTCACAATTCCCAGTAAAATGCTCACAAGCATGGTAAATGCCCCGGTTCCCTGGACCCCAAGAGCAACCCTTGGGTGCATAGAAAGCCATCCAGACTCATGTGGGGCAGATGCCCTCTGGCACTGCCCGCCTTCCCTCTGGGTGTGACTCGCACTACCTAGGCCTCCGCATGGCAGCCTGTGGGTCTTCTTCAGAGCTCTACTACCAAGGGCATGAAGCACGGAGCACCTAGGAAGTGGGGGCTGGCTCCCCGTGGCGTCAGAAGAGCCAGCAGAGGAAGGAGGCCCAGCAGGCGGCAGACCCAGGAGACCCACAGGAGCATGGTACACAGAGCGGCAAGGGGGTGGCAGAGGGGCTGGGCTCCTCCCCACACTGTCTGAGCCCCCAGGCCAGGGTGGGAATTGAGCCAGAGCAGGCCCTCCCAGCCCATCTGTGTCCCGCCCATCAGGGCCACTACAAGGGCACCCAGCAAGAAGCCCCCTCCCTCTGCAGTCACCTCACCTTCTCGTCACTGGGTGACATCCGCTCACGGGCTGCTGGGCCCCCAGCCCTGCCATCCACAGACCCTACCTGCTCCCCACAGAGCCCAGGAGGGGGAGGAGCCCCCACCCCCACCCCACGCCAGAGGTCAGCACCTGTCACCCCTCAGGGACTCTACACCATGACCCACCCGGGCCTTGCGTCAGGACTAAGGCTCACACACCCTCCTGTCCGCAAGCCGAGGAGGCGGCGGCTGCCACCCTGTCATCTGGCCCTGGGCCAAGTGGCCCACAGTCACCAGTGAAGCGGAGCTGACCCAGCTGGGCACGCACCCGGCCTGCCCCAGAGGCCAAACTGGGGAGTCAGAACCCCGCTGGAGGAGCAGGCTGCCCTCCGGGGGGACAGCCAGCTGGGTGCAGGGGGCAGCACGTCCTTCTCTGGGGCAGGTGTCGGCCGCGGCCCCGCCTGGGAGGCCCTGGCCAGCAGGGGCCGACTACAGGACGGCAGAGGGACGGGCGAGGACGGGACGCGTGTGCGGCAGGTGCACTGCTCAGTGACACTCCCAGTGCCACCGTCAGCACCTTCCTCCCCGGCCACTCTCGGAGCACCTGGTGTCCTCCGCCACCTCACCCCAAGGACCCTCCCCAGGGTGCCTGGAGGACCCCAAGCCCTCAGAGTGGGGCCCTGGGACCCAGCCAGGCCTCGTTGCTCCTCCCCACTCCCAACCTCCCCAGGAAATGGGTGGGGAAGTCAGAGCTGCTCTGGCTTCTGAGGGAACGGGGACCGAGGAGGGGAGCACAGAGCCACGCCCGTGAGAACTGCCTTTTATTCCCGAAGTTGCCAAAATCATCACCAAGGTTTCACCCAGGGGTGCAAAGGGGAGTGAGGCTCAAACACGGATTGGGGGGCAGTGTGGAGGGAGGAGGAGTGGCGGGGACCCCACAGTCCTCCCCTTCTAATGCCATGGAAAGGGGTCCTCGTCAGCCGGCCCTCCCCACCCGTGTCCGGCTCAGGGAGGCAGGTCGGGCCGGGAGGAGGGTGTAGTGTGAGCGGGCCCGGGAGGCGGGGGGAGGTGCTGGGCCCCCCGATTCACATGCACTCTCCACACTGATCTCCCGGGCAGGAGCAGGACGCCGAGCGGCCTTGTTCCTCCCACCGCATTACAGGAGGAAGGGGTTAGTGTTGGGGGCCGGGGGCCCGGGGGGCATCATGGGTGGCAGGCCGGGGCCCCCACCAAGGGGAGAGATGTAGGTGGGCGGCACCCCGGGGGCGGGGGGCACAGGGCTGAGGCGGAGCTGATTCAAGGTGAGTGTCGCCGGGGGTGCTGGCTGGAAGGGGTTGGTTACGGAGGGGCCAGCAGCCGGGGCTCCTGCAGGGAGAGAAGACGCAGTAAGAGGGGGCTGGGCCACCGCAGTGCGCCCGTGGGCGGGCGGAGAGGGGACACCTGCCCCAGCTCACCACTCGGCAGGAAGGGGTTCGAGGCCTTGGCTCCTGGTGGTGCGGGGCCCGGCCGGCTCACCAGCGAGTCCAGGTCCACGAGGGCTGCGTTGGGGCCCAGGAATGACTCTGGGGTCTTCCGTGTGGGGGGCGTGGGGGCCAGGCCGGCTGTGGGTGGGGGGCTCCCCACGGCCTCGGCCAGGGAGCCCCCGACCCCACTCATGTCGAAGGCCCCTGGGCTGCAGGCGGGCACCTCTCCTGCTAGCAGCTCCAGCTCCCCTGGAAGGAGCGGGTGAGCTCAGGGTCAGAGAGCAGGGGCACAGAGGGCGCAGGGGGGCAGGGCGGTGGCGGAAGACAGGCAGGGCTGATCCCAGGCTTCGAGGGCTCAGGAGACCCAGACGCCGCTGCCGACCACAAAGCAGGGGTGAGGCCAGGCTCTGAGGATGGCGTGGGATGTCCGGGCGACCCTGCAGTCTCCACCACCTCCCAAGAAGCTCTCTCGCCGCGCGGCCCTAGAAGCACACAGGGGAGACCCGCAGAGACACCGAGGCCCAGCGGGCTGGGGACACTGCTGGCTTGGGGTCTGACTTTCCAATAGCTGTAAAGTCTGCGGTGAGAGCCACACATATGCGTGCGGGAGGCCCAGGAGAAAGGGAACTGCAGGGTCCACCACCGGCCTGCGTCACTGTGAGCAGAGGGCATGGGGAAGCGCTGGGCCCTGTCACCCTTGGGCCACTAGGGACACTTGTGTCTACACCACCAGCATTTCAAAGAAATCTGCCTAATCCCAGACAATCGACCCAAACGGGAAGATGACCAAAAGCAACATCAGCTGCCACAGACACATGTGGCTGATGACGGGGACCAGGGCACCCAGCCAGCTCAGGCAGAGGGGGGGCCCTGCCTGGCAGGAGGCAGTAGGCTGGGGGACAGAACAGAGGGCAGAGCCCCAGCACCATGCCGATTCCTACCCCACTGGAAAGGGGCCCAGAGCCAGGGAGGGTCGGCAGGGACAGCGGGTGGCCGATCTCCGGAGGGCATTCTTGGTACCATTTTGGCAACTTGCCTCTACATCTGAATCATGCCAAACCTTCGTCACTGGCCGGGTCTGGCTCACTGCAGCCCCCTGACCTCTCCCCCAAAGGACCCAAGGGCCCAACTCTGTGGGGGTGGGGCTGGGGCTGGGGCTGGGGCTGGGGCTGGGGCTCGGGCTCACCCGTGCTGCTCCCCGAGGCTGGCAGCGCCGTGCGGAGTCGGTCAAAGTCTGAGAACTCATCAGGCTCAGCGTCGAAGCCCCCAGCCACTGGAGGGGCCAAGGTGCCCACTCAGTGCCCGCCAGGGCCCCGTCCTCCTCCCTCGGGAGCCAGGACCCTGCCATCCAGCCCAGCTTCAGCCACTGGTACCTGCAGTGCCATTGGTGCTTGGCTTGGCAGGGGACCCTCCCCAGGGGTCCGAGAAGGCTGGCGCTGGTGCCCAGGGATCAGAGGCTGGGGGTCCACTGACGGGGGCCCCGCCTGGGTGAGGAAGGAGGTGCCTGAGGGGCCGGCTGCCTCAGATCGGTGGCTGTCCAGCCTCCCTCCACCTCGTCACTCACCGCCCCAGCCGCCCAGGTCACACTCAAGACTCTGCCTCCAGGTACCCTCACCACCCGGGCATCTCATCCGACCCCACAGTGCCCGCCACCAGGCTGCAGCAGGGCGGGACTGGCACTCACCCTCAGAGCCTCCCCATGGGTCGGGTGTGGGCCCCTCTCCTGCTGTGGGGGCTGGGGTCCCACCCCACGGGTCCGCTGAGGGCCCTGTGGAGGCAGCTGGCCTCCAGGGGTCCCCAGAGGCCGGCGTGGGAGCCGGACCGCCCCAGGGGTCAGCAGCTGGAGGGACAGCAGCTCCCCCCCAGGGGTCCGAGGCAGGGGCAGCTGCAGGGACAGCAGCAGCCATGGGCGCTGGTGCCCCCCAGGGGTCCGAAGCAGATGCAGGAGCCGGGGCTGAGAAGACGTCAGCGAGGTCCATGAGGGATGACTTGGGGGAGAGAGAGGGAGAGACAGGGAGGGGGAGGGAGGGAG
>NW_004624832.1:1735695-1811446 GCF_000247695.1 Heterocephalus glaber
GAGGGAGGGTGGGGGAGGGGGGAGGGAGAGAGAGGAGCAGCATCAGGGCAGACCTGGAGAGACGTCGGAGATGACCACAGCACCCGTGCGGCCAGGGAGGGCTGGGCCATGGCCCGGGACAGCGGACACCACACAGCCCTCGGCCCACCACTCCATCCACGTGCGTCCCCAGCCCAATGACGGCCCAGGCAAGGACAGTCACCCCGACCCCACACCTCCCTTGGCTGGCCCTGCCCACCGGCCCCACCCCAGCCACTACGGGCTCCCAGAGTCTTGTCTCTAAGACTGCAGGGCCCACGTCAGGCAGAGGAAAGCCAGGCCCCGCCGGGCAGAGGGCTCCACCACTCCGTCACTGAGAAAGCTTCCCCTCAGCAGCGTGGTGGCACACACCTAGCATCCCCACACTCTGGGAGACTGGGGCAGGAGGATCGAGAGTTCAAGGCCTGCTTGGGCTTCTTAGTGAGACCCAGTATCAAAATGAAAATCAAAGAAGAGCTGAAGATGCAGCTCAGGGTGAAGGCCCTGGGTTTCACCCAGTACCACAAATTAAAATAAAAGCCAGCCAGCAGCCTCGCTGGTCACCAGCGGTGACCCCAGCACCACAGCCTCCGCCCTGCCTCCCCTGGGAGCGAGCAGGACCTACGGCACTCAGAGACACTGGAGCACCACGGAGGCCACAGTGCAGCCAGCCGAGGGTGAGCCGGGCCCTGACTCAATGACAGAACTGCCTGAGCCCTGAGCCGCAGCGAAGCCGGGCGGGAAGCCGGGGCTGGGTGCCTGCTCACCTCCTCCTTGCCCCCCGTGTCCCTCTTGCTCTCCTCGATGGCCATCTGCAGCCTCAGGTCATCCCCGCGCCGGATCCGCTCCTCCTGCAGCCAGAAGGTGCGGCGGGCACAGAGTCAGGGCAGGGCCAGGCGCCCGCACAGCGCTGCCCCCCACGGCGAATGACGATTCGAATGAGGCGCACATGTGAAGCAGGACGAATGCGATGGGGAGGACGCCCAGGGTCAGGCTGGGTGGGAGGCGGGGAGGCACACGGCAGCCTGGGCGCCGCAAGGGGCGGGGAGAGCAGGCGGCCAGGGCGCCTGCCGCGGGCCTCCGAGCTGCCAGCTCCTGCCGCTCGCTCCAGGTGCTGAGGGCGGGACGTGAGGACCCCGCAGGAAGGGCTGAGCCCGGGACAGCAGGGAGGCCACGCTGACCTTATCGTGCTCCTCTCGGCTCAAACTAAGGGCCAGCTGGAGCTGGACGTCGTCCTCGGGGCCGCAGGACGGCGGCTGGGGGAGAGAGTACGAGGGGCGGGAGAGGGTCAGCCGGAGCCACGGCCGGAGAGGCAGGCAAGAGAGAGAGGTCCGACGGGGCCCGAGAGAAAGAGGGGCAGCGGTCCCCAAACCTGCAGGGACTGGCAGAGACGGAGGGCAGGGTGGGCAGGACAGCTCCCAGAAAGGAGCCAGGGATAGCAGGGGAGGAGGGCAGCGTGAAGAGGCGGCGGCGAACAGGGCGTGGAGACAGGATGGCAGGACCCGGGCTGAGCCCGCACTGCAGGGGCTACCTGATCGGCCTCCTCCTTGCTCATGGCCAGGGCCAGCTGCAGCTGCAGCTCTTCCTCCCCGCTGCTCTGTGGCCACGCCTGCTCGGCCTCAGGTGGGGGCCCAGAGCCCACGGCTGCCGAGGAGGCTGGGATGACGGCAGAACGTAAGACAGAACACGGGGCACTGGCCAGGCCTGGGGAGGGGCTGGGGCGGGTTGCGGGGCAAAGGCAGCCCCACCCGTGGGAGGCCAGGAGGGGCCGAGCCCTTCCTCCCCTGCCACTCAGGCTATGGAAGATCCCTGAAGGGCCCAGGAGGCCCTGGCTCCCTCAGGGGTAGGAGGACAGCATCTATCCAGACTGCAGGACCCAGGCTCCACCAGGTAAGGGACAGCGTGGACAAGGAATCCTGGGGCCCAGCAGCAGGGAAGCCCCTCTTAGCCCCTCCCTCGGTGGGACACAGGGCACTGCCTGGGCTCCGCCCCCAGAGCAGACCCCGCCCCCTGGCTTCAGCCCCAACCCCCAAAGCAAGCTGTGCTCCCTGGGCTCCTGTGCCCACTCACCCTCTCCTAGGTCCCTGCTTGTGCCCGGTCAGGCCAGCCCTGGGCCAGACCAGAGCAGTGTCCTCAGTGCACGAGTGCTGGGATTCCCGCCTCATTGTCAAACCTCTGCCTGAGGCCCTGACCCTTCAAGTCCTTGTCCCTGTCCCCATGGGACTCCTGCAGCTCCCCTGCAGCTTGCTCTAGGACAGGGTCAGCAGACCACTGCCCGTGGCCAAGGCTCTGCCCATACATTTTAAATGGTTGGGGAAGGAACAGAATGCAAACGCACTAAGGCACATGAGGACCACACAGGCTCCAGTTTCAGGGTCCGAGGTGGGAGGGTGCAGGCCAGGGCAGGCCCAGGCTCACTCGTGCAGCTGGGGATGCCTGCCACCTGACTCTGGGGCCAGCAGAGGTGCCACACGAGCCCGGCGATGGTGTCCTGGGCAGGCCCCACACACTGCTGAGGCCCATCTCCAGGTGGAAGCTAGCACTGACCCCAAATGTGCTGCACTGAAGCAGCAGGTCGAAGGCCAGAGCCTCTGGGGTCACAGCCCCACTCCCTCCATAGGACCGGATCCACCCCACTCTGACACCGCAGCTCCCCTCCCACTACCAGTCCCTGCTGCAGCCAGCATCCCGAGCATCCTCCCTGCTTAGGTGACAGGCATGTCCTGCCCACCACTCTATTTACGATCTTTTTAAATACAGGTCACCACCTAGGAAGGACATCAACAACCCCTAGAAACCAGACCTGAAGGCCTTGTAGGACCTGCAGGCTGGGTCCCCGCCAGCCCTCACCAAGCTGCTGGCCTCTGCTCTATCCTCTCCTGGAGGGGCCCCCCAGGCACCAGCCTGCATACCCCCTCACATTCCCTCCACAGCCCCCCGGGTCTCAAGCAGAATGCCCACCTGCAGCTCCCCAAGCCCAGGTCTGCACACAACTGAGAAGGCACTGGGCACACTGGGTGAGCAAGGGCCCACGGCACCGGGCCCAGCGGCAGGGGCCACACACAGCGCGCCACGGAGCAGGGTCTGGGCAGGGCAGGGCAGGGCACCAGTGAGACTCACCTGTGGCCGTCTGGGCTAGCTTCTCCTTGGTCTTGAGTGCGTGGGCCCGCTCCTCCCGAAGCCGGTCCTCGTCCCGCAGCAGGGCCACCAGCTGCTTGGCCTTCTCGCGCACGTTCACGCCCTGGTCCTTGCCGTCACGATCCACGTACTGGAAGTCCTTCAGCGTCTGGACTGCGTACATGTTCTCCTTGCACTGCTGCGACACGCGCTCCGAGCCCGTCTTGATGAGGTACTCCATCAGCGTCATGGCCTGCAGGTGGGGACAGGGCCATCGCTCGGGCCTGCCTCAGCAGCCACCATGGCTCCAGTCCCCCACCCAGCCATCCTGTCCACAGGGGAGCTCGATGTGGCCACAGCACGCAGTGCTCAGAGACCCTGACACAGAGGGCCATGCAGGGTGTGTCCCTCAGACAATAAGTGCCTGGAACGGGACCCCAGGCAGAGCGGGCAGCAGGGTCACCAGCGGGCACGAGCTCTGCCTCCCCCTCTAGACAGAGGTGGGATCGCTGGCACAGCGGGTGGCCCAGTGCTGCTGAACTATCACTCCGAGGGGGCAGACAGCCAGCACACGAGCTCTGCCATCTCCGAGGAACACTAAAAGGCCGGCGCAACTGCTACCATGCCTGCTCATGTCCTTCCAATGGGAACCCGGAGTAACGAGGCCACACCAAGCTACTCTGGTCGGGTCACTGCCTTCTTTCTGTTCCCCAGTGTAAAACACGTCACACTCCTGAGAGCCACAGCTCGCAGTGGGCCCGGAGAGTTCTAGGGCCGAGCCAGAGCACACCTGCCGCAGCGAGGCGCCCGGGCCCACCTGGGCCAGGAGCACACGAACACCCCAAGTAAGAAGTCAGGCAGAGAGGGAGCCCCACTGTGACAAGCGGATGAGGTCCTGCTCAAACAGGCCAGAAGTAAGAACATCGCCAGGCTAACCATCTCCAGAGCAGGTGCAGGGCCTTGGGCCCTCAAGCTGCAGGAGGCCTCAGCCATGGTTCCCAGGGAGGGCACACTGGGGTCCTGTGGGTGACGGCAGGGCTCCCAGAGAGCAGAGCTGGGGAGGTGGCAGCGGCCTCTGTTCACACCGGGCCTCAGCAGTGCGATGTGCAGTAAGTGCTGCAGGCCCTCCCATCTCCCAACTCCTGAAGCCAGACCCAGGCTTGGCGAGGCTCTCCCAGGAGTGCTGAGAGCACTGCATCTGGAAGCCAAGCTAGACTTCAATGGCCCTGCAAGGGTTTCCACGTGGGAGGACAGGTCAAGCAAAGCCACTTCCAGGCATCGTCACACCCCATGCGAGAGCTGTGGCTCGGGAAAGGGATGCCAACATCACGAGAGCAGGACAACGCCGTGACCCCACCTCTGTCCACATGGGCTTAACAGATTATCAAAAAGTTCTGTTTTCAGAGTGCTCTGGACTTTGGATATGCAGTTACATGAACCTGGAAGCAGTCCAGTATCATCCGTAGGCACATGAATCTACATCAGCACACTCACACAGCGAGCTGCCAACTACACAGCAAGGAAACAAGTGAACCCACGAGCAGCTGCTACCCGCACCACCCAGGTCAATGCTGGCCTTGTAGGAAGCAGCGGCCAGACCCAAAGCCTACCCGGACAGTGGCCACAGCTCATCGGGGGAAGAGCGTCCTGAGGGAGCTCCCTCCCCATTCGGAGCCAGGGCTCCCAGGGGCACACATCCCAACACGGACCAGGCTGTGCAGCCCGGCTTGGTCAGCCACACCACAATAAAACCCCAAACCCTCATTTTAAAAGTGGGCAACTGGAGAAGGCAGCAGTGCCTGTTTGTTCTTCAAACAGCTTTGTCAAGGACATCCTGAGACATCACAGACAACGTCTGAGCAGGCCAGCATGCTTTCTGTAACAGGCCAGGTAATAAATATTTTGGTTTTGCAGGCCAATCTCTGTCTCAACTACTCAGCAGCCTGGCTGTGTTCCTTATTTACAAAAGCAGGCAGAGCACGGGATTGGCCCATGGCCTGTACTCTGCTGACTTGTTTTAAGATAAAACCAGAGACTCTGCAGTCCTTGGAGAAACTGGGGAACAACCCAAGGTCAAAAGGGTGCTGGGGGCTCCACTCCAGCTCCACCACAGAACAGGTAGCCCTGAGCTACCTCTGCCTCCCCTTCTCCACCTGGCACCTAGAAAACCAAGGAAAAGGAGGAGAAGCACCTCCTTCGTGGGTAATTCTGAGGATGGGGCGAGGCACTGTGCACCACACAGAGCCACAGGGCCACGGAACACTGGCCCCTGCTCCTCAAGACTTGTCCCCAGGGCCACAAGCAGGACATGCAGGAACCAGGCCCGCCACACCCTCAGACACGTACTCTTTCACCACAGGGGCGACCAGATCTAGTGTCACCAGGCAGGGCCTTGGTGGGAACTCATGGGCTCCAAAGCAACGGGCCCCGCAGCGAGCCAGCTCCAGGCCTGGCATCCCTGTCCACCAGAGAGAAGACTGCCCCTGCTCAACACAGCACCTGGGGCAGAAGGGACCCGACACGACAGTGGAGTGAGGACAACGGGACGCAGAGTCCTCTCTCTGGTCAGTTCAGGTGGGCTCAGCGCTCTTGAGGGCTGGGGGAGCCCAGACTCTCTGGGATTCCATCCCTGTCACACACTCTCGGAGGGGACTGTGAAGCTCAGAGGGGCGTGACCAGACATAGACAGCAGCCCTGCTCCATCTCCACACACACACGACAACCCCTCAGGGCCAAGTACAGGCTCCACCCACGGTGAGATGGGGGCACCCCAGACCCTCCCTCACACCTGACAGACCGGGGGCTCAGAGTGAGCAGGACCCACAGCCACAGCCACGCCGAGGCTTGCAACGGCAGGGACAAAACGGAGCAGGGCTGCCAGGTGGGGCCAGAGCACAGGGGGAAACTGCAAAGGTCCCCAGAGTGGGAGATTCTGGGTGACTAAAACGTCCTGCCTTCACTATGATAACAGCTCACAACATGCACCTCGGAACCCACAGGGTTGTGCCTAGAAAGTAGATTTTACTGTAGGCAAATTATGTCTCAGTACATCTCTCAAAATTTCTCTAAAGGAATCGGGCTAGAAGAGTGAGGTGGGTCCCACGACAGCCTGCAGCCTCTTCCAGGGAGCCTTTCCTGACTGAGGCCACAGGGCTCTCCACAGCCCCTGCTTCATGACGCCCCACCTCTAAGGGGACCACATCTGGCCCCTCCTGTCCAGGAGGTGCCTCCAGGCTGGGCAGGGGCCGGGTCCTCGGCACCATCAGACAGGGCCAACCCACAGGAGCCAGGAACGCACCGGATGCAAGATGCAGCCTGGCACAGACTCTCCATCACCCTCCGAAGCACCCTGGCCCTCCTGGCACCAGAGCCCTGCCACCTCCCCAGCCACTTCCCTGCCCCATGTGCCACCCTGGCCAATAGCATGGCACACCCCTAGGACTCTCACCCTGTCCACCGGCCACCCACTGTCCTCCGCACCCCCAGATCATTGGTCAGCAAGGTCCAGGGTCCTCAGGACCCTCCTGCCCGGCCTCCACAGAGGGACATGCCTGCCACCCCGGGGCTTTCCCCAACTCTCAGCAGGACTGACAGCAGCCCGTCCTTTACAGTGACCAGTATCCACCCCAGCTCTGCTGTGAGTCGGCCCAGCCTTGACCCAACCTTGGCGTGTCGGATGGGAGCAAACAGCCTCAGCCTGCTGCTCGCACTTGCAGGAGGTGCCCTGTCTCTGGATGCACGTCTCTTCTGGAGGAGAGGGAACCACCCCACCTTGGCAGGAAGTCTCCAAGATCAGCCAGACAGGGCAGTGGGGACAGTGGGCCTTCTGTAGATACTCAGGAGAGGTGGAAGAAGAGCAGGGCTTCCCTGGGCATGTAACCAGCCACCAGGCCCAGCCTGCACCCTCAGCTACTCTGCCAGAAGAGCAGAAACAAAAGCAGCCAGGGGGGTGCACTGGACCCCGGCCCGCATGCAGAGTCCTGCACGGCCACCTTTGGCATGCAGCATGCGGTTGATTCATGCCAGTTATGGCCAGGGTGAGGACCCTGGGCACATTTAACAAACTACTGGCCCACACGCCCTGTGGCCCCACAACTCCAGCTCTGGAAAGTGGCAAGCACACAAGGATTTCCACGGCACCCTTCCTTGAAAAAGCAAATCACTGCAAAGCATGTGGACAAAGCAATCAACAGGGAACTGGAGAGTAAATGATGACAACCGCTCCACACAGGGCACTATCCCGAAGTTGTGACTAGAAGTGATGTGGATGTCCTGAGGTAAAGTCTTCTTTCCTTCTGTGAATCAGGGTCTAACTGACACCCAGTAGAACTACTCTTTAATCAACAGCCTGAGTGGCGGCCAAGTCCTACAGCGCACAGCCACCACCACGGAACTGAGACACAGGAGGCGTCCATGCTACCCTCTGTCAGCACCACGTCCTGACTCCTGGCAAGCAGCAAGCTCTGTCTCTGTCTCTGTCTCTGTCTCTGTCTCTGTCTCTGTCAAGCTCTATCTGTCTCTGGAGCTGCCATGTACAGCCCTGGGCGCAGCCTTTTGTCTGAACTCCTCGTGCCTGGGACAAGGGGCTGGAGATTCGCCCAGAGCCCGGAGCCACCCGTGTCCAGGCCCACAGCAGTGCTCACCTTGTAGACATGCCTCCAGTTCTTGCCATGGTCATTGAGCCGCTTCCAGATCATGCTCATGATCTCCGAGAAGGCCACCACGTTGTAGGTGAGGTCAGCGATCTCCGACATGAGGGAGCTGGACGGGCCCCAGGGGTCATTGCTTGTGGCCTCTCGGACCTTGATCTCGGCCTCTGAGTAGTTGTGGACGATGTTCTTCATCTGGCGCCGGAGTGATGAGGTCGACATGGTGCCGGTGGTGAAGTTGAGGGGCTCAGGCCCCCGGGGGCGTCCAGAGGTATGGCAATCACAGGGGTTGTCCACACAAAGCGCTGGTAGATCACCACATCTGAGGGGAGAGGAGGTCTTTGGAAACACAAAGGAGATGCAGGCCAGCCCGAGCCTGAGCTGCCCCTGTGGAGAATCCCCACTGGCCCTCAAAGGCAAGGACGAGATGCTGACCATGGCCTAGGAGGCATGGGCCCTTGTTAACCTCCATCTGAAAACTACCGCATCCATCTTTCAGTTCCTCAAATGTGCCTGGCCCCTTCCAGAAGAGGCAGTGGCAGGTCACAGGCACACCCGTCACACCAGAGGTCCCCATGCCAATCAGCCACTCCTTAGCTGGACTGACTTGGGCAGGCCTCGAGCTCTTGCGGCTCAGTTTTCCTCTGTCGAATGAGGTCCTGTACTATAATCCAGGGAACCGAGCACTGGCAAACACGAGGCACACGGTGAGGGCTGGCCAGCCGCATACCTGACCAGCCCCGCTAAGGTCAAGCTCTTCCTACTTCTTCCTCAGGGACTCCGCTTCACTTCCCAGATGCACACCCCAACACCACATTCACCATCCCTGGCGGGGGGCGGGGCTCGTCGGTAGACTGTCACCCTTGTCGGTTTAAACTCTTGTGCCCAATTCTGTATCTAAGGCTAACCCACAGCCCCATGAGGACAGAAACCTCATCTGTCTGGACCCAGCTTTTCCCTATAGAACTGCTGGCCTGGAAAAGTCATTCAATAGACACTATAGGAAGAAGAGGAGAAGGAGAGCAAGACTGTGGAATGGGGTGTCCATGGCAGAATGAGGACACGAGGGACAGCAAGCAAGGATGACAGGAAGACAGGGAGGTGTCCCAGGGCAGCAAGAGGTGGAGGACAACTGGGGACTATGCGAGCCACAGGCAGGGAGGAGAGTTAAGGAGCACAGCAGCCCCAGTGATGGGTCCCAGCCAAGTGCCAGGCACTCCCTAGGCAGTAGGCATACACTATCTCATTTAACACTGTAGCAGACACTGGGCTCTCGAGTTTAAATGGCTCCATCAAAGTCACCCCGAGAGTGGCATGGCAGCTGCAACACAAGACCCACTTGAGCTCTTCAAAACTTACACTTTTAAATTAACCTGTTAGTTTTTGCTGACACTGATGACAAAGAAACAGAATGGCAAGGATCAAACAAATGGGGAAACCGTCAGGCACTTCCACAGCTCCTATCTCATGCTGGGCACCCCGAGTGCTTCACACACGTTAACTCTGATTCACAGCCCCCACATGGAAGGAGATGCAAGGTCACCGCCTCTAACCAGAAACGCACGCCTGTCAGGTAAAGCAGCCTGGGCATTCAGAGAGATCAGACCACCCATCCACACCTCTCCAACAACGTGTGGAGTGAGACTCAGAGCCCTACCATGACCCACACCTGGGCAAGAGGTGAGTGAATGAAACAGGCTGCCACTGCCTTCAACTCAGCCGTTACCAGGTGCGAAAGAGTGGCCATGGTCCCAAGACAGGTCCAGCGAGACCCCCCAAGACAAATAAACACTGTCACAAATACAGGAAACACAAGACCTGACAAGAAAAGGAATGAGGGGAAGAGGGGAGAATCACAGAGAACCCTTGGCAGGGTGGGCCAACACATGGGAAGATAGAAAGGCGTAGACAGAAAGACAGAGGCCTTGAAACAATGGGAAAAAAAAAACAAAAACACTTGGGCCTGAGAAATAAAAAACAAGAAAAATGGGATGTAATGCAAAAGAACACAATGTTTAGGTTCAAATCTTGGCCGCTTCAGCTACCAGCAAAGCAAACCCTCCTTGAGATTCTGAGATGAAACCTCCTTAACTCTGAAATGAAAGAAAAGAACTCCTACCTGGCAAGCTTGTTGATTAAATGCCATGGTACATAGAGTGCTTGGCTATGTGCCCCACAGATAGTAGGCACTCAATAACACTGCCTGCTATGATTATCAGAGAAAAGCAGCACACTGAGTGGCATTCGAAGACGGGCTATCTTAATACCACATACTTACTTCAAGTGTTAGGAAAAACTATGCCACAAACACATCAAAGCCAAGATTTCATAAATACTTCTTAAAATGAGGCTGGTTTTCAATTTAAATTGATCCAAAGAGAATTATTAAGTTAAGCAAATACAATTGATATGGCAAAATTCTCTAAAGGGAACTCAAGGGACTAATATCAAATGCTTACTGAATGAAACAAAATCTCTAAAGCATTTCAAAGCCCAGAGGCCCCAACTGCACCCTCCACACCAGATGTGGAGAGGCGCTCCACAGACACACCTCACTCTGGACGGCAGAAGCCTGCGAGGAAGGGCTGTGAACACTTCCACGTCAGACAGGAAACCGAGCTTCTGGAGACAGAAGTCGCCTGCCCAGTAACATGGCAAGCAGCGGCTGACCCCAGAGCCGGGGGTCTTAACACCTCACCAGAGACTCAGAAACCTGGAGGAAAGGGGCATACTGGAGATCCGGCGAACAATCCTGGAAAGGAACTGGGGAGGCTGGAAGCGACAAGAATGAGGACAAAAACGAGACGTGCAGACGAGGGCAAAGATATGCACTCGAAGGAGAGGTCAGGGAAAGGAAGACACCAACCCGGAAGACAGGCAGGCCCTATCCTGACAAGCAAACGCCGAAACAGGACAGGGATGGAAAGAGCCCCAGGACACCCCTATCTCCAAACCCTTCGGTGAAACCCTGGAAACGCACGGGGCGGCGCTCCACAGCAACAGCGGGGACCCGCGGGGGAAGGGGATGGGGACCGGACGGGACGGGACGCGGACAGATACAGACCCGCAGGTTAAGACAGGTTAAGGGCCAGGGGAGCACGGCCAGGCGCAGGCACAAAGGCCGACACCGGAGACCACGGCTGAAAACCAGCGACCCCGGAGCCCAGGCCTCGCCACAGAGGCCGATCGCCCAGCTCCACACAAGCCGGGCCGGCGCTCACCTCGGCCCCTCACGCGGGGCTTCGGGGGGTCATGGCGGTCAGACCCCTGCCCCCGCTCCGACTCGGTGTCAGGGACGCGCGCCGGGGTGCGGGCGGCGGAAACTTGCACGGGCGCACGTGCGGACGCGCGGAGGGCCGCACGCCGACGGCCCCGCCGCCCCGGCGCCCAAGAGGGGCACGGACAGCCGAGCGGGGGAGGGGAGGCACCGAGCGAACGGGAAGCAACCGAAGACGACGGACCGGAAGCGGAAGTAATCGCGTGACCCGCCCAGTGCGCCGCACCCGGCCTCGGCAGCTCCGGCTTCCGCAGCCAAACCCGTCCGGGCGGCATCACTTCCGGCACAAGAGCTAACGTCACAAGGGCCTCTTCGTCACTTCCGTCCACTGCCGTGTTCTGCAAAGCCTGCCCAGCGGACCGCGCCGTGAGAAGGGTGGGAGCCTAGGGAGCCCAGCTAGGACCCGGGACCGCGACGCAGCCTTCCCGGGGCACGACTCGCAGCACAGCGCGCACACACAGACGGAGCGGCTCCGCAAAGTAAAATACAACAAAATGTTTAATGAGCAAATTCGTCTTAGCAAATATGAAACTGCCACAGAGGAGAGGACCAGGCGGGCGGGGCGGACGGGGACTAAGGGGCCAACTACGTAAGAAACGGGACTGACGGGAGGGCGGGCGCCGAGGGGAACCCAGCGGCCGGGCCGGGACGGACGCGCTGTTCCTACCGGGGAGGGGGAGCCGTCCGTCCACCGCCGGCACCCCGCCGCCTGCTGCGCGTCCCGCGTGGGCCCGCGCACTTCCCGTCCCCCCCGCCCGCCCCGCTGCTGCCATCCCAGTCGCCGCCGGCCGTCCTCGGGCTGTCGCCGCGTCGCTCCCGCCGTCTTGGGGAGAGGGTGGCGTGCGGGAGGAGCCTCCGCGCCGCCGCCTCCCCGCCGCCAGATCTCTACCAGAAGTCCCGGCGGTGGTAGGAGTCGGGGTCACAGTACTTGGTGACCACCACTCTGTTGGCGAACTTGCGGCCGGTCAGGCCCTGCATGGCTTTCTGGCAGTCAAACACCGAGGTGAACTCCACGAAGATCTGCGAACAAGAGCAGGCTGGGGCCACGCCCGCCTGACCCACCAGGACGCGCGAGACCCAACTCGGCAAATCCCACACAAGGGTGACACTAGTCTTCCACAAACAGCTTCACTTAAGGAAGAAAAGGGAGGGGCCGGGGGTTTAGCTCAGTGGTTCTGCCGCCTGCCCTGGTACAAAAAAAAAAAAAAGACAGCAGCCTGGGGCTATATAACAATATCCTGTCTCAAAAAAACAAAAAAAAGAACTTTGTAACCAAAAAAAAACCTTTGTAACCAAACTCAAAACAAGGACCTTGGGCCGGGGATTTAGCTCAGTGGTTCCAGCACCTGCCTCACAAGAGCAAGGATCTGAGTTCGATCCCCGGTACCAAAAAAAAAAAAAAAGGACCTTATTTGGACCTACATAAAACAAGCCATTTTTGAGACAGTAATAGACTAGAACGGGAATATCAAATGTTATTAATGTTGTGATTTTGTTAAAATAAAAAAGTTCATACAAATTTTTCAAGTTAGAGCAGTGGCCCTCAAATAGGGGCAAACATGTCGCCATGGGACACTGAGTGCCACACAGTTTTGAGTTGTCAACAAGGGAGGAATAGCCCTGCTGGCAACCAGCGAGTGGAAGCCACAAGTGCAGCTCAGTATTTGACAGCACAGCACCAACCTCCATGCAGTCAACCGGCCCAGAGGCTTGGCACAGTGGCGCACACCTGTCATCCCAGCACTTAGGAGGCTGAGGCAGGAGGATCACCATATAAGTTCCAAGCCAACCTGGGGTACTAGTGAGTTCAAGGCCGGTTTAAACTACATTACGAGACCCAATCTCCAAATAACAATCTGGCCCAGGTCAGTAGGTGAGAAATTACAGAGAAGTATGTCGGAGTACCTCAGAGGAAATACACCTGAGATGCTTCAAGTATTACAAAAAAGTGGGGGCAAGAATAAGCTGAGTTGCCGGGGATGTAGCTCAGTGGCACCCCGTCTGCCTGGCAAGCACACATTCCTGAGAGTTTGATCCCCAGTACCAAAAAAGAAAACAAATTAAGCTGAATAAATGGCAATGATAGGTGGGTGATGGGGTGTACCATTATCAGTCTTGAGTAGGTCTGTAAAAGCCCTAATATGAAACCTAAAAACACAAGCAGGACGCAGTGAGGTAACAGCTCAGCGGATGCCAGGGCCAGGGCCAGGGCCTCTTCACCCTGCTCCCCAGAACACCTCAGCCCCAACTTTGGCCAGGCTTGCCGGGCTGCTCCTGCACTGCCCCAGGACTGGGGGCCCTGTTCATGGCAGAATGCTGGCTCGCTCATTCGCTGGGCACAGCACAAGCGCCATCGGTACACCAACCAGGTGGACGGGTGAATGCCAGCCACGCCCTCACCGCCGCCACCCACATGGTGATGCCAGGGACCCGAGCCTGCCTGTGTGGATGCAGGGGGCCTCACACAGTGCTGGGACTGCAGGTGTGCACTCCCGCCGCGCTCACACACACCAGTCCCGCGGGGAGAGGAACGCGGAGCCCACTTGTGGCCGGCGAGACACAGGCCAGGGTGAGTGCTGACCTTTCCACAGCCGGGCACCTCCACGCCATCCACGGGCCGGGGGATCTCGATGGACTTCACCAGCCCGTACTTGCTGCACTCATCCCGCACATCCTCCACGATCTCCTCATACTCCTCATCATCCAGCAGCTCCTCGGGCAGCACCATGTTCATGAGGCACAGGACCTCGGTCGGGTGGCCGCCCATCTGCACCTGCGAGCTCATCAGGCCCGGCACTTGCAGGGTCACGGGGGTCTGGTTGATGGTGCTCTGTGGGTCCAGGGGGAGGCAGGGGAGTTACCAGGGGCTCCAGCCAGCCTCCCGCCGCTCAGGCCTGAACCCCTCGGATGCCCACCTGCCCAGGGGCAGCTCCTCTACGCCCACACCCCTCCCGGGAGAACAGGGACAGAGCCTAGAACACCTGTCCCCTCCCGCCCCCACCCGGGCCCGCTAGCCAATGGAAAGTAACGTGCCGGGGGGCTCACCAGCGTGGCATTCTTGGCGCCCACACTCGCCCTCTGGACCAGCAGCTTCTTGTCCCCCAGCTGCATGCCGTTCAGCCCCGCGATGGCCTGTGTCAGGCAGGGGCCGGAGGGGGACAGGAGAGGGGAGTCAAGGCCCAGGAGCCTGGCTCCTCCCCCAGACCAAGGCATCGGTGGGGAAACGGGACCGCAAAAGTGAGTTTGGAGCGGGCGCAAAGCGCAGGACCTTCCTTGGGGCAGCCACCTCCCACCTCGTCCCAGGAGGGCACCCCAGCTGCAACAGCAAGGACAGGGCAGACATGGCGGGCAGCCAGGCCCCCAGGCTCACCTGGTCGGTGACGTTGATGTCCACGTACTCACAGAAGGCGTAGCCCTTGGAGAGCCCTGTGGCACTATCCTTGACCAAGTTGAAGGCCTTGAGAGGCCCAAAGGATGTCAGCAGCTCTTTTACCTGCAGCAGGCCAAGAAGCCATGAGTGCCCAGTAAGGCCAGCAGGGGAGGGGAGGACAGGCAGGAGAGGGCCTCACCTGGTCATCGTTCAGGTAATTAGGTAGACCCCCGATAAACAGCTTATGGGCAGAGTCAGGGACCACAGTAGACACAACTCCTATGGGAGAGGGGAGAAGAACCTCAATTCCAACACCAGGGCATGTCCCACAGAACCGGGGACGTCTGCACCTGGAGCTTGCGTCCACATGGTCCTCAACGCAGTCTGACGATGACTTGCAGGTCTCCCGGACCTGTCTGGCCTCCAAGAAACCGCAGGCTGGCAGCATCTTCCCAGGAAGGCCCCACACCACACTCACACCTGCACTGCTGCCTGCCCTGCAGCTCTGAGCAAGTTGCAGGGTCACTCAAGCTCTTCTTCAGCCCTCGGGTCCCAACCCAGGGGACAAGGGGTCCTGGGCCCCACCAGGATGGTCTCCCCACTGCACAGGCCCAGTCCTGTCCCGCAGGTCCCGCGCACAGTTCCTGTGACACTGGGAAAGAGCCCGCTCGCAGAGGGCCAGCCGCCCAGGGAGCTGAGAGCCCACTGGAGTCTGGGCTGCTGCAACAACCGCCATGGTAACTGCTGGCTGACGGCATGGTCCCTAAGGGCACCCATGGCCCTATCAGCTGAGTGAGCTAACACCCAGCCTACCCTACCCAATGAACTTGGCAGGCAGGTGCCTGCCCCAGGATTCAACCTAGCATTGCACAAGCTTCCCAGATGTCCTCACTTAAGTCTTGACGCCACCCATCAGACGTGAGTGGGAGGCCCCAGCCTCCCCAGCCTGCCTCCCGTCCCTGTGGCCGCCCCGCACCTGGGGGCTCATGCTACCTCCAACCTGGTCCTGGGAGCATCAGGTGAGACAGGAAATGGGGAAGCCCCAGAATAATGGGCCCCCCTCAAGGCTCGCATCTGCCCCCAACCACTAGGGCTGCACACCAGCAGAGGGGCCGCGGCCACAGGGCACCCAGCCTGGATCCAGAGACAGGCAGAAGCACCCTGGAGGGCACAGGCCAGGCGGACCAAGCTCTGCCCACCTGTTACCCCGCTGGGTCCAGGCTGAGGGTCCTGCCTGGGTCCCCAACAGTCAGCCAGGCAGAGGCTCTGAGCCACTGTGCAGTGCTGCCTCTCAGGGAGGCCACACCCGTCAGCCACTAGGCGGCTCCCGGGCTCAAGGCACAGCTCTGCCAATTGAGGCCTCTAGGCCTCAGGCACTCAGGAGAACGCAGCAGCCACTGCAAAGGACAAATACAGCAACATCCACACCACCACCGACGGCTTTCATGGTTGCCAGGCATGGGCTTAATCCTGGGGGGCTCGCCACATTAACCTCTTTATCGAAATCGGGAAATAAGTCAGTTGTCTCTGGTTTCCAGGGTTTTTTTCTAACCAAGAAATCTGAGGGCTGGGGATTTAGCTCCGTGGTTCTGCCACCTACCTCACAAGCACAAGGTTCTGAATTTGATCCCCGGTACGAAAAAAAGAAATCTGCTAGATTTTACCAAATGCCCCTTCTCTTTCAATCTCTACAGGGTAAGAAAAGGAAAGGAACGGAAGCTCAAAACCTGTTTTATGGTGGGTGGGAGCTCTACTAGAACTCAAACCAGTGGTGTTCTACCACTAGGCTACACACACAGCCCTTTCTTATTCTGAAACAGAGTCCCACGAAGATCCACAGGAGTCTCAAACTTGCTGCAATCCTTCTGCCTCAGCCTCCCTCTGTGCAGGGACTATAGACATGCACCACCTCGGACAGCCAAATTCCAGCTTTAAGAGAGCAAGATACAGGCCTAACCTGCAGGCGAAATCACATCCTGCTACTGCCCCAGAGCGGTACCCATCTGCCCTGCCCAACCCCACAGGCAGAGCTGGACATCCCCGGGCAGGCACATCGGACAGGCGAGTGGGCAGGGTGCCACTGCTCAGCCACACTGGCTCTGCGTGGAAAGGCCTGCCACTAACCAAGCCAATAACAGCAACCAGCCCCCGGCCGCAGCACCGGTTTCCAGAAGGATACTGTGCTGGCCAGACGCAGTGCAGGATGGCTAGGCAGGCACTGACTCCATGACCTTGAGCCCATTACCATTCGCCCCATACCTGCCTTCCCTGCTGAAATAAGATGGGCCACCCCCGCTGCCGTCATGGGACAAAGCAATCCAGATATAATAACAAGCAGGCCGGGCCATCTGCCAATGACTTTTCACTCAGAGAGATTTACAAAGTCTTAACTGGCAGAAGCACCACCGGGGACAGCACGGGGCACAAAGCACAGCAGGTGGTAGGCTGCACATGTAACGCTACGCGAGCTCCAGTGCACGGGAGACAACACGAGCGGCACTCAGAGCAGCAGGGCAGGTCACCACACGTAGGGCACTGAGTTCACAAAGATCACAGGACTGACCAAACTCACACACCAACAGCGGGGACCCGGCCCCGAGCCACACTGACCTGGACACCAACACACCTCCCTCTGGACTGCACACCCCACTCTGAGAAGCAGAGCTGACACAGTTTTTCCACTGGTCCTCTAGTGCTGAGACCGGTCAGCAGATTCCCACCTTCTCAAAGTCCAAACCGGCCTGAGACATGGCCTCCCTTCTCAGCTGGAGCAGCACCGGCTTCCTGCAGGCCACTGGGTTCAGAGGAGCCAACGGCCCCCTTCATGCCCTCCATGTCTACTACAGGTGCTGGGAACTGCAGCCCAAGGGATGAGGGCAGCCCACTCCCCCTTTCCACACAGACCACAAGCTCCGCCAAGGATTCCTGCATGCCATGGAGATACCAGCCACACGCGTCCGAGTGTACAAGCACAGACACCCCAACCATTCAGCCACCACCGCGGCTCGCTGTCAGTCCTATCCATCACAGGGAACGTTAGCACCACTGAGAAACGGCCCAGAACATAGGACTCCAGCCAGACCCCACAGGGGAAGGGAGCACACCGAAGGGTCCTCCAGCCCCGCCTCACTTGCACCAGGGACAAGAGGCCACCACACAGAAGTGAGGCACAGGCTGTGAGTCCCGCCCTGCCCAGGGCACCTGGGGTCTGGTCCTGGCTCTGCCACTTGCAAGCTGTGCATCAAACATAGATCACAGCAGGGGGCCAGGCAGCCTGGCTGGAAGGAGACCTGGAGGTTCCAAAGCACACGTGCTGCTCCCGAGCAGCTTCCCAGGTGCAGGTAGCAGGCTGGCCCACTCCTCACTCACCAGGCACATAGACCGAGGGGTTCTCCGACATGCCGGGCAGCGGCTGGTAGTCGTGAGGCCTGCGGATCTTCAGCGACTGGCCCTGGAAGATGATGCCATCGAAGGCCATGGCCTGGGTCGTCTCATCCACTGAGCGGAACTGCAGGAGACAGGAGGAGATGGTGTGAGGCAGGTTCGGGCCCAGGCTCTGTGAGGGGGATGTCCCTTTCCTTCCACTCGCAGGGACAATCATCACGTGACAGGCTCTGCCCTGGGCACCGGGAGCGCAGACACATTGGGGCTCACCTTCTGGCGAGGGGAGACACCAGCACCCGAGACAAAGGCAGAGGCAAACACGCCGCCATGACCATGACAGTGCCAACGGAGTGGCACAGGGATGTTTAGTAAAGGAGAAGGAAACAGTTTACAGGCTTTCCAACCAGTGACATTTATGCTGAAATCTGGCCCAGCGTGACGCAAAGTGGACTGCGATGAGGCAATGTGGGGCGGACGGGAGCTTTCACCATTGCTCCACTGCCGCCTCTGCCTTTCATGGGAACAGCAACCAAAAACCCAAGTCCTTCACCAGTCTGAGAAGCACTGATGAGGAAGACGAGTTAGAAACACTAGCAAGCCAGGCTAGGCATAGTGGCGCACACCTCTGACCCCGGCACTTTGGAAGGAGGAGGCAGGAGAATCCCAAGTTCTAGCCCAACCTGGGCAACTTAGTAGGACCCCGTCTCAAAACTTCTTTTAAAAAAAATTTTTAAAGGGGTCGGGGTGTAGCTCAGTGCATAAAATCCTGGGTTTAATCTCTACGACAAGAAAAAATAAAATTTTCCCACTTCAGCCCCAGGGCAAAGAGGCCACAGTGTATCCTGGAAGGCCATGAGTGTGGCCAGAGCACAGGACAGGGCCAGAATGGTCACAGAGGGAGGAGGTGGGCAGCAGGAGGGGACTTGCAGGAGTCCAGAGCCCAGGGTACCAGGGAGAATGGCCTGCACTGACTGGTCCAGTGGAAAGGGGCAATGGGGTAGGGCAACACAGCAAGTGACAGACAGGGCCCCACCCCACTCCACGTAACCCTGGCCCCACAGCCACCCACCCAACTCACCTCCAGAAAGGCAAAGTTCTTGTCCTGGTTGATCTGCACAGCCAAGACTGGGTTGCCAGGAGCCTGGGTCAGCCCCCCCAGGCGCATCTGGGCGTTGAAGAAATCCATCATGGCCTCCTACAGAGGAAGAGGAGACGGGGCGGGGAGGGAGGTGGAGAGAGGAGGGGAAGGGTGAGAGAGGGAGACACAGAGGGTTTGGGGGTAAGGGGAGAGGGAAGGGGAGGGCAGGGTGGGACAGTGGAGTACGGGTGAGGGGTGGAGAGGTCAATAGTAGGAACCAAAGCGAGGGAAATGAGACACAGAAGGAAGCAGTCACGGGGGTGGACAGAGTAGGAGATGGGAGCCACAGGGCGGCAGACACAGGCACCAGGGCAAGCCACGGGGGCCCAGACGATCAAGAGAGGAGAAGGGCAGTTCAAGGAAAGATGAAAGAAAACAAGAGGGAAAGGGAGAGAAAACCATAGAGCAGGAGACAAGGAAACACAAGGAACAAACACCCAGTGCAGACAAGACAAGGAAATGACATGAAAGCAGCGGACCAGAGAAAGGGACAGGCAAAGGGACAGAAAGGGAAAGCAAGACGGAGACAGCAAGGAGGAAGAGGTGAGTGCGGGGCAGGGGGGGCGGGAGGGGAGGAGAAAAGAGTGATGTGGAGGGATCTGGCCCTGGAGTCCGGGGGCTGGTTTATCAAATGTAGCAAAGTGCAGGTTGAGAAAGTCAGAATGGACCTTACTTGCCTTCGACGATGGTAGCAAACTTTTTGTTGCTACGAGGGATCTCAGCCCCACAATATTTCACTTTAAAGAGAAATGGAAACAACTCTTTGATCTCGGGATTCTCAGGGGTGCCACGGGAAGGGGTGGGGAGAGGGCCGGGGAGGGCAGGAACGGCGGGAGGGGGGAGGTCAGGGCAATCAAAAATAAAGAACAGCGACCATGGGAGGATGTGGGGGAGAGGATGGGGACAGACGGCAGGAGAGGAGAGTGTGTCAGGAAACACTTGGGGGCGTGCGTCTGTGTGTGCGCGCGTGTGTGTGCTGCGTCTCCCTCTCTGTCTCTCCGACACGTAGGTACCACATGGAGGGTGGTTTTGTGTGTGTTTGATCCCGGGTTGCTGGAGGAGGGTGGGGAGGGGAGACGGAGAGGGAAGAGGAGGGAGGGAGGGGCCACCCCCAGCCCGGCCCCTGGCTGGCTCAACTCCATCGTCCGTCTGGGAGGGGGCCGGGGGGTCTTGCAGGAGCAGAGTCTGACCCGTGCAGGGTGGGCAGGGGATGAGGTGGGGGAACTGGGGGAGGATGGGCAGGGGAAGGGCAGTACCTCAGTGATGCCAAAGGGGATGTTGCCCACATAGAGGCGCCGGGCCTGTCTGGTCATCTGGCTTCCAACCACGGGCACCGGCGTTGGGGTCACAGCCAGACCATCAGGGGTCATGGTGGGAAGGAGGGCGGTGGCTGGAATCTGACCCGCAGCTGAGGAAGGGGCAGGAAAAAACGAAAGCCTCAACCCAAGCTCTGGACCCCCGCCCGCCCTAAGAAGCCCACCAGCTCTGTGCAGCAGTCCTGCAGGACCAACAGGCCAGACTCGACTCGGCCCAGCAGCAGGACACCACCTGGTAACTGCCGCTTCTCTGAGCCCGGCCTCCTGACGGCCCAGGGGCTGCGGGAGCACACAGGCCTGAGGCCCAGGTGTGCCCCACCCTGCACCCGCCCACCACCCTGGAACAGCCCAGCTAGGGCCTACCTTGCATGGCCTTGTACTGCATCGGGGTGATGTGCTCAAAGCCGGGTGGCGGCACGTCCCAGTATTTACGCACCTTCTTCTTCTTCTCATGGCGGGGGGAGCGGCTGGTGGGGAGGGAGGCAGGGCACTCAGTGTGACCAACACTGCCAGCTGGTGGACGGGCAGGCAGGCAGACATCCTCCCGAGAGCCCCTCCCAGACTCCCCCACTCCCCTACCCCACCTTGGAAACAGCACCACTCTTTCCAGCAGGGAGAGGACCCGGGCAGGGGCAGGGCCAGGGCCAGGGCGGAGGGGTCAGGAGGGGTGCACAGGGCATGAGAAAGGTGAAGGGAGTGGACATGGGCAGAAGGGGCAGGAAGAGAAGCTCACATCAATCCACCATGCTCCTCTTTAGCGCCTCTGGTCAAAGGTTTGCTGCAGGGTGGGAGAAAAAGGCATGGTATGGGGAGGGGTGACTGGCAACCTGTGGCTTCCCCACACGCCACACCCCCCAAGGGCACTGAGCCCCAGGGCTGGGACAAAGCCGAGGAGGATGAGCAGCCCACCTCAGCCCTGCTGTCTCCCTCCCCTCTGCGCCTCCACCACCCCCAGGACACAGAAGTGAGGAAGGACAGGGGCAGACAGACCCTCCATCCACAGGGAAACTGGGCAGAAGGACCTGATGCCCCAACCCTCCTCACCCTTGAGAAGAGAACAGAGGGAGACAGGGAGGAAGGAGCTCCTGAGTAACAACACTGACACCCCTGAAATGGACAACCCAAGGGGGCCCTCCTCCAGCAGACAGGGAGGACACTAGAAACAGACCAGCCCCCTAAAGACAGTCCCAGGGAAGGCCACAGAAAGCGCAGGACCAAGAACCAGGCCCTCGGAGTCATGGCGAAAGGACAGCACTACACAGAAGACATAGCTACTCCACCCCAGCAACCCCCAGCACCACCTGCAGCAAGAACGGCAGACACCCACCCTCCCCCAGACAGTCCCGAAGGGGGGCCCCAGAGGGTCCAGGCCCCACCCACACAGACTTGAGCACAGGCCCTCAACATACACCCCACTCCCTGGCCGGCCAGGGCAGGTCCCCCAGCCTTGCACCTGCGTCGCCTCCTGTCCCGGGACGCACTGCGCTGGTCCCGGTTGCGCCGGTCTCGGCTCCGGCTCCGGCGCTTTCGGTCCCGGCTCCGAGAACGGCTGTGGCTGCGCTTCCGGTGCCGGTTCTCTTTGTCCCGCTCTGGGAATAGGGGGTGGGGGCGCAGGCCAATGAGCAGGGGCCAGTGTGGGCCCAACCCACCCTGGGCACCCAAGGAGGCCACCCCCAGGGGTTCGGGAAGCAGTGGAGCAGGGGAGTGAGTGCACAGCCTCCTGGCACCACCACACAGGAGTCCTTGGGGACTCGAGGGGACAAGGAGACAGGGCCTGGAAACGCCCCGGGGGTACAGTATACCTGACGACGCTCAAGAGGAGCTGAGGAGCCAGAGAAGACAGAGGAGGCTAGCTCCCGGTCCCCCTCGAGGGCTGAGGGGCCTGACCCCAGGGTCGTCCCTGAGAGGGGCAGGGCTAGACGCTGGGGAATCAAGAGACCCAATGATGTTCTCCTGAAGGGACCCAGTGGCCCCTCAGGAAAGACCTCTGCAACCAGCAGGCACCCTCAGCCCCACCATCAGGGCCAGGGGCAGGCCAGGCAGGATCTGGTAACCCCAGGAAGTAGGGAAACTCAATGCCATCCCTTCCTGGCCAGATGAATAATGCAGACGTGCTCTCAAGGGAGGGGTCTCCTTCAGACTGCCTAGGCCTCACCTGGGCTGGAACCCCACTCCCTCACACCAACTGCAAGAAGGGTGGGCGGGGGCCAGAGATTTAGCAACCGTAAGTTTCCAACTTCAATACCCCGTACCAAAAAAAAAGGGGCGGGCGGGTGAGAGCAGAGACCTAGGTACCACTGGGATCCAGCAGGTGCAGCTTCCTCAGCCTCATTTGCCTCAGAGGCGGAGGCAGTGGCAAAGAACAGCACAGCCTTGCCAGCCAAACCACAGAGACCTCTCTGGTTCCACAGGTCCTTGCCGTGTGCAGAAGGGGCCCTCTTCATGGTGGCAGCTAAGTGGCAGGCACCATCACATGAACTTCCTTAACTCAAAGGCACCCCTGACTTCTCACCATCCACCAGGCACAAGCAAAAACAAACCCAGTCACATGCTTTATAGTCCAGCATGCATCTCTTAAGAAAGTGATTGCTGGGGGTAATGTCATGAGGAAAGAGCAGCAGAAGACACTTCAGCTTCTCCACAACGATTTGCCCTACATACTTTTCTGATGGAATCGAATATGGACTTTTTGTAAATCCACCTCAACTTAAAAACGAAACACTAGTGCTCAGCAAAATCGGGGGGGGGGGGGGGGGGTTCATCCAAACATGGAAATGCTTCATACAACCTGAATCTACAATTAATAGTTTTATTTGCACTTAGTCCTCACTACTGCTTTGGACAAACACCCCTGGAGATTCACATACAGAGACATAAGAAATCGCAACCTGTCCAAGGCTGCACAGAGGGGAAACAGTTGAACTTGATTCAGACTCTGCAGTCAGGCACCAGGCTGCAGGACACCCACTGTCTGGCAATGGGACTTCATCCCCAGAGGCCAAAGACCAGGATCAGGAGATGAATTGGGGACAGACCACAGTGCAGGTACTGGGTTTAGTAGCCAGCACGGGAGTGGGGGTGCCAGTGTAATACGGGCAGGCTGTAGACTGCCAGAGCCTTTCTGGGTCTGGCAGACTCAAAACCATAGAAAGGAAGCAGCCATGCCCACTAGGTGCCTGGATCACAGCTAAAGAAGGGCCTGAAGCTGAAACAGGTGTTGAGAGGCTGGCTGGCCAGTACCTAGAGACAGGTGACAAGAGGGCAGAGCTTCCCTTGCAGCTAAAACTGCTGCTGGATGGGTTAAGAACAGAAAGGGAGCTTCACTTGCCCGAACTACTGTTGTGGAATCAGCTGCATCAAGCAAGATGTGCCAGATCTCAGCCCAATCTTCTAGCACTGGCAGGGACAGCCCTGGAGGACCAGAGCAATAAGCAGCTCTGCTTGGCAGGCAGACCTCTGCATAAATCCACCCAATTTAACCTCTAACACTCAGTTTTCACTTCTTTAAACTAGGGTCATGTCTGCCCCACCTAGGTGTTCTGAGAACTTGGCTGAACTTGCCCTGCTCTCCCCCAACTCTAATGCTATGCCTATGGGAGAGCCAAAGACCTGGTTTTCTACCTTCTTCCTAAATTTGTGACAATAAGAAATTTCATTTATTAAGCACTTAACATGTGCAAAGCCACATGTCGCATGCTTCCCTTACCCCACTTAATCTCAGCTCCTGTTTCTGACCAGGAGACCCGGTAGATTTTAATCTTTGTGAGTCTGTTTCCTTCCCAATAAAAAGAAAGTTATTTTGTTCTCAGAAGCTATTACAGAATTCACTTAATAAAACCACGCAAAGTTTAGTAAACTGCTTGACACACAGCAACTGCAACTGTTACTATCCTCCTTATTAATCTTCTCAAAAGCCTCGTGCCTAAACAGTGAAGGTCGATCTCGAGGGAAAATACTCAAGAACAAAGATGTTAAAAGTAGCACAACTACTAGACAACACCACAGGTGCTTAAACACAGGTATACTCAACCCCAAAGCCTATGCCTTTCTTATGCAGTACACTACCTAAAGACAGACTGGCCTCGGACCCTCATTTAAGTTACTTCTTCCCGAGACACTGTTGCCTCACCCCAGCCAGTCCCCTACCGACTCCAGCCTGGGTCCAAAGGAGAATTCTTAGTCCCTCATCCACTCCACCCCACTACAACCAGTAACGAGCAACTTGAGCCTCAAGCGCAAAAAAAATTCAAGTCTAGACTCCTAAGCTTTTTTCACTTTCAAACCAAAATACAGCCGAGGCAAGAGACTCAAAACGTCTGCTGACGATCCTCACTTTCTCGGGGTCTCTGTCCGGCCCACGCCCCCCCGCCCCGGGTCGCACGAGGCGCACCCACGGGCCGGCTCTTGATGTCTGCAGAGAGGATCAAGAGGCTGAATCTAGATGCCCTAAGTCTGGGATGGGGCAAGACCTGGGCCTGCTTCAAGCTGAGGACATGGGGGACAAACACTGCACATGGCCACAAGCTCTAGCGCACCCAGAACAGGGGCGTGCAGGACACAATAGAGGCATCCTTCTTCCTCCCACGAGGAACAGGTGGCCGACACGGGCGGGCAGAAGCGCTAAGCAGGGAGTCCCTAAAGCCCGAGAACAGGGCGCGAGGGGGGCGCCCCGTCCACGTGAAAGAAGGAAGCGGCCACCCAAGCCGCCATCTTGGAAACAAAGGGGGCGTGGAGTTGGGGCCGGGCACCCGACCGGAAGCGGAAGCGCCCAGGCAGCGGGAGAAAAAGGCCAGACCAAGGACCTATCCTCTCCTTCCCCCAAAAAATACGAAAAGACTGCGCGCCTAGGCACGCCGCGCCGCGTCCATGTGGGCGCGGAACGCCGCCGCGCGCATGCGCCCTCGCCGCGCCCGCCGCGCTCGCCGCCCCATCCCTCGCCGCGCGGGGCGGAAGGCGGCTGTCACGTGAACGAGGCGCGCGCCGCGGAGTGGGGGGGGATGGCACAGCGCGGCCCTGAGGGGGACGCGAGGGGAAAATGTCTGGGGCCAGGGAGCGAAGGAAGGGGCCGCACCGCCACCCTGTGACCCCGCCGCCCTTACCTTGCTTATTCTCGTTGAGCTGCCGCTCGAATTCATCGAAGTCCGACATGCTGAAGCGGCCGCGTAGGGCCCTGAGCAGCTCTCGCCTCGCCTTGCCGCCCGCCCGCTCCGGCCGCTTCGGCTACTTCCGCCGCTGGCTTCGGCTACTTCCGGCCGCCGCCGGCGCTTCGTCGCCTACCTAATCAAGGCCCCAAGCAGCCCGCCCCGCCCCGGCTCCGCCCCCTCGCCCCGCCCGCCCCCTTGCAAGCGGCCCCTCTCCCCCAAGCCTGGTTCCGAAGTGTGTCGGCTGTTTCCGGACGGTCGACCAAAGTAGGCAGGCGGCGGCTTCGGCTGTTTCCGAAAACACCCGAAGCGAGGGTTTCTCCTGCTTCCGATTTCGGCAACTTTGCGGAAATTAGCGATTCAACGTTCGGAGATTTTCGTGGGTCCTCGCGTTCCTCTGCACCCAGCTCCCTCAAAAGGGTTCCTGTTCCGACAATTCAAATCTTCCCAGTCTTAAGCTTTGTCCTCAGATTCGCTCGTCTCTTCTCCGCTGTCCCTGTCCAAGCAGTCCGCCACTTCCGACAATTCTAACCACCCAGCACTTCAGCACTTTTCGAAGGTTTCCGGCACTCGACCACGGCCCCTCCAGAGATGAAAATAGACCCAAGCTTCGGCTCTTTCCGGAGATTCCACTCGTTCACTCCACCCTTTCCGGGAGCTTCGGCTCCTTCCGCCACTGCTTTGGGAAAGCCTCGCTCTCGAGGGGTAATTTCGGCTTTTTCCGTCTACAATTCGGCTCCTTCCGGCTTCGAGAACCGAATAGGGAGGGAGGATGGAGGTGAGGTGGGTCAGGGGAAGGGATACAAAAAAGGGGGTGGGCTCCCGTCTTTCGGCATCTGTCTCTCTCGGTGAGGAGAGCAGAAGAAAAAGGCCGATCTCGGGGAGGCCTGTGAAGTTGCGCAAGACAAAAGCAGCGAGCCAGTGAAGGGTGCGCGAGGATGCTGCGGAGGTTGCAAGCACGGCTTTTTGCGCTTGCGCACGTTACGAAGGAGGTGGCGAGACGGACTTTTGCGCCTGCGTACAGGCCGGTTTTAGGCGAGGTTTCTAAAGTCCACAGTACTCATGCGCGAAATTGTCCCTGCCCAATACAAGGTACTGAATTCCAGACTGTTAATGAAGGCAGCTTTTCCTGGTTGCCTTGACAACCGCGTAACTGCACCCGCGCCCCTCCTGCAGCGCTATAGCTGAGGGCGGTGGTAACGCTACTTCCGGGACAGGGTCGACCTCGCGTTACTTCCCCTTGGCCGGCTGACTGATGGGCGCGTCCACAAGCCGCCTGTCCCCCGGCCGTCTGCTCCACTGGAGGTCCTCCAGTCGCGACTTCTGCTGCGGCGCCTCTAGCTCAGGTAGCCCAGCGGATAGTGTCCGCCTCCTTCCCGGAGCCGGCACCTCGGGGAACAGCTGCTGCTCCCCCCCACCTCTGCCTCCCCGGGCTAATTACACCCTGTCCTCCCCAACCTCCCGGCTCCTGCCTGACCGCCCCCGTCTCCGTGGCGACGGCCGCCCCCTCCGAGGAATAGCTGGGGCCCAGTGTATTCCAAATTTTCACGTGTCTTTAATTTAAATGCTCTGAATAATTCTCTGTCTCACATGGAATGAGGCCGGCCCCCGCGGGGTCGGGTGAAACAGGTGACAGCCCCGCTGGGCGAGGGACAGGCCTAGTGCAGGGAGGCGGCGCCTGGCCCGGGAGCGGGGAGCAGAGGTTCCGGGGGCGGGGGCAGAGGGGCGGTATCACCGCTTGAAGCGGTAGGTGATGGGCAGCAGCAGCTTGCTCTTCTTGAGCGCCTGCACCTTCTTGAGCGTCTCGTCGTCCAGCGCCAGGAAGCAGCGGCGGGAGTACTCAAGCAGGCGCTCCTTGGAAGGGTCAAACTCGCCCACCTCGGCCAGCTTCTCTGGCGCCACGATGAGCAGCTCCGCGATGGGCGTGGTCAGCGCCACGGTGTTGCGGTCCACGCGGTGGTGCTCAAAAGCCCGAGACATGCTCTTCAGCTTCTGGAAGGTGCCCAGGATCTTCTTGTAGCGACAGAGGACCCCATCGGCGTCCTTCACTGCAGGTCCAAGGGGACAAGCAGACAAGGGACAGAGCGGGGGAAGAATAGAAATGGGAGAGCAGACATGGGAGGAGGGAGAAGGTGAGGGGCACAGGCACAGAAAGGAAGAGGAGGCAGGGGTGTAAGAAAACCAGTCCAGGAAAAGAAAACAAAATGGAAAACATGAGGAAAAACGGGAGACAGGGACACAGGAGTTGGACAGCAGGAATTAAAGAGATTGACCCAGGAAATGAGAGGCAGGATTCAGGGAACGAGCTCCCAGACCAACGCCCAAGCCGTGACCCCCTCCTCCAGTTTTGCACGGATGCTTTCTCATGAGGTGGGCCAGGAGCCTCCTCTCTGATGAGGAAACTGAGGCTCAAAGAGGTTCCCCAAGGTCACCCCACTGGTGGGGGTGAAGAAGTGAACCCAGGACCACACTTAAGGCTGGATGGTGGCCCCAGGGCTGGTCTTTTTGTATCTGTGGAGGCGGGGGCCAGAGACCTTCTGCAGAATTCACACCCCCAGCCCCCTGACACACCCCGGCCCATGCACCCCACTCACCCCGTTGCCTCTCCCGGGCCTTGGGCTTCCTGAAGCGCCTCCGACTGGCACTTCCCTTCTGCTTCTGCCTCTTCTTGTCACTGGCACTGCCTTCTTCAGATGCCCCACTCAGCGAGGAGGCAGCAGACTCGGGGTCTGAGGCCTCGCCCCCAGCCCCGGCCCAGCTGTCCCCCTCCACCCGCCGAGGCCCAGGCTTCATGCGGCAGTGGTCCTCTGGAGAGAGAGACACAGTGAACTGCAACACCAAACATCACATCGCTGATCCCAAGGGAAAGGGCCTGGGTGGCTGAACCCCCAAGGAGACAGGTGGACAGGGAGGGCAGCCCACACACTGGCCACACAGAATGAAGAACCAGCTGGGGTTGGGGCAGTATCTTCCCAGGCTTCTGAAGTTGGTCAGCAGCTGAGGCCTTGCTCCCCCACAGGACCACAGACCTTGGGAGAATCTGTGACTGCCATTTCCTACAGGAAGAATTCCGAGGCCCCAAAGGGACTTCCAGAGAGCAGGGCCTGGAGACTCAGAGGCAGGCACTTAAGAGAAACCAGGGCTCAGTCTGGAAGATTAGAAAAAGTGACCACCTTCACCCAGAGACAGTGGGGGTGCCGGGGTCCCCACTGAGAAAGACCAGAGGCCTCTGTGCTCGGCCATCAAGGAGGAGAAGCAGTCACCCAGAATGGGCCCCTCTGCATGGGGAGACAGGAAGGTCCAGATCACCAAATGCTGGGATCCTCAGCAACAGAAACGCTCCCCCCCCCAAAAAAACAGGCTCCTGTCTAGGCTTGGGAGGGGGGCAACCATTCGGGAGCTCCCAAGGATCCCAGCTTGGGGTGTGTGTGGAGATGGGATGAGAAGGGAATGAGTTCCTCAGCGCAGGAGTTCTGGTCTAGAGGTGAACAGGCAGGCTGCAGGGTCCCCACTGGTCAGGAGGGAAAAGGAGCTTGAGGCCGGACCCCCACATTCCTGGGACTCAGCTTCAAACTGGGCGCCTATGGCATGAGGGAGCTGGGGGCCCTGACACCTCAACCCCGGGGAGAAGTTGGCTGGGGACCCGGACTCCCCCTGGGGTCGATGCAGCAGGGACCTCCAGCCTGAATGGAAGGACCTCATTGCAGGTTGTGCGCATAGTGGGGCGGGGGGGGGGGGGCGGAGATCCCCAGCTCGACGAGAGGTTGAATCCGCCAGCAAGGGTTTTAAGGTCTTTGAGGTGGGAGAAGCATGGATTAACCAAGGGATGAGATGGGGTGGATGGAAAGCCAAGTCCTCCAACCAGCTAGATGAGAGGAAACTGGATGCTTGGAATAGGAAAAGATAGGTGGAAGGTGGGACAGGACCCAGAGGAGCCAAAGGAGGTGGTGGTCTCCCCATGCAAGGAGATGAATGAGGTTCCCCAAGGGTCTCAGGCCACCAAGGGCACAGGGGCTTGAAGCTGGTAGGGTTGGAGGAGGGGTGCTCACAGATGGCAGGCAGTAGTACTTAGGACGAGCCATCATAGATGTCAAACTACAAGTCCAGGCTCCACGTCCCACAGACATGCAGGGAATTGGTGAAGGTCAAGATGCTGGGTCCCCACCGCGCCACCCAACAGTGGGGCTTCCAATCTGGCGCCAAGGTGCCAGGAGTGGCCTAGGGTCTGAGAGGACTGGCAGCGCGGCCCCTGCCCCGCACCTGCATCCATCCGTGCCGAGGAAATGAACTTGTCCAGCTGACACCGAAGGAAGTCCCTCTCTTCCTCCAGGTCCTCGATGCGCTTCTGCAGCCAGGAGTTCCTCTCCAGGGCCATGTGCAGCTGGGCCTTGACCCCGTTCATCAGGGCCAGCGTGGGGGACGCGGCCTCCGGGGGCTCTAGGGACCGCGGGAAGGGGCCTGGGTCACACCACAGCACGAGGACGCGCCCCAACTGACAGGTCCTTCTTTACCCCCTTGGCTCACCCTCGAAGTTTCCTCGAGAAGGACTCAGACTGTAAAAGATCTGTGAGCCTAGGTGGGGCGCCTCCTCGAAGGGGATGGAGATCTCGAAGGCCTCGTCGTCCTTCTTCACTAGAGAGGAGAGGCCGGCGCAGGTCACCTCGAGGGCCAGGCCCGTCAGAGTCCCCACCCCTGGCGGTCCGGGGCGGGGGGCCTAGGGTAGGGAGGGGCCGGCTCCTCACTTGTGCGCCGACGGCTGCATCTGTCGCTCATGGCTGGCCTCCTGCAGACCCGGGCCGCCTCAGCACACCCAGCAGAGACAGCGGCCACAGTCGGAGTCAGTCCTGGGGGAAGGGAGGCCCCCACTGCTCGGGAGGGAGAAGGAGCTCGAGGCCGGACCCCCACACTTCTGGGACTCGGCTTCAAACTGGGCGCCTATGGCGTGAGGGAGCTGACACCTCGACCCCGGGGAGAAGTTGGCTGGGGACCCGGACTCCCCCTGGGGTCGATGCAGCAGGGACCTCCAGCCTGAATGGGAAGGACCTCATTGCAGGTCGTGCGCATAGCGGGGAGCGCGCCCCAACTTCCCGGCCGAGAGTGGGGGTCCATCCAACCCGTGCGCACTGTCCCTCGCCCCGGGCGTCCCCCGCACACGCGCAGGGAGCAGGACCCTCCCCCGTAGCCGAGAGGCTGTGCGCAGGCGTAGTGCAGGGAAGGTCGCGCGTGGGGATGCGCCCCCCGCCCCCGCCCTTTGTCCCGCGGGGGGGGGGCGTCTTGGAAGGGGGTCCCAGCAGGGGTGCGCACAAGGCCACCATCACCCGCCCTCGGGTGCCCGGGGTCCGAAGGGCTAGGGCCCCCCACGCTCACCCACCCGCGCGCGGAATCCAGCCCGGGCACCGGCGGCGGCGGCGGCGGTGCCCATGCTCGGCGCCGGGGAGCGTCTGCAAAGTGTCACGGGGAGCGGAAAGGAGCGCGCGCCCATCTGCAAGCAGGCGGCGGGGCGCGGGCGAGACCAGGACCAGGGCGGCGGGGATCGAGGACGCGGGGTTACCCTATCTGGCCCGCGCCCCGCGGCCTCGGGGAGCCCATCTCCCAGGTGAGCCTCGAGGTGGACGCCGGGGCTGGGGCCGCACTTGCGAGACGGCCCCTTGCAATATTCCCCCGCCCTCCCCGGAGCGCAGGCAGGGAGCGTCGCGAAATTCCCATCCTGCAGTGCTGGCGAGGCACGGGGGGGGGGGGGGGGGCGCTGAATGATGGCTAGGCCGTCGAGGAAGTTGAATCCAAAGGAGAGTCTCCTTTTAGTGACCCCCTTCCCCAAGGAACTTAGCACCCTGTCCTCAGCCAGTCCTCCAAGGATAGGGGCCAGGAACGGTCACCACCACCCTCTTCTAGTAATTAAAGTTGGCTGTGGAACGGAGCTAGTCCAGCCGATCTGCTCCTCCCCGGCCCGGTTGGGCCCAGAGAGGGAGAGGAAGAGGAGAGAGAGAGGGGGAGAACATCCCCCTCCGGGGTCCTCGTGGGGGTGCAGTGATAAAACACCCATAAAGGGCGGCGCCCACAAGCGGGGCTCCACCCAAGGTCAGGGGTCAGCCCACCCCGCTCTGCTCCGCTGAGTGCCGAGCAGATTAGTCCCTCCGCCCAAAAAGAGGTCGGAGGGGGAAAGAAGGCCTAGCATAAAAGCAACGAAAAGGCATCAAGAAGGCCGATGTTTATTAAACTTGAGGCTCAGCTCCACCTGCCTCTCACGTTCGCTGGCCACGAGTCTGAGTGTGCGACGGACCCCAAGGAAGCTGTGGCCTGCTCCCCTCCTACTTGGCTTTGCAGATAAGTTGCGGCCTGGATCAGAAAGTCCAGGGGCCACTTGCCCTAGATCAGTGTTTTTCAAACCACAGGTTCATGGACAGAGAATCTAATATAGTAGGATGGGCTCTATATTTTAAAAAATTATGGTCGAAAAATCGGGGTGTCTTTCAACTACTGTTAAATTTGGCATACATTTCGTGTATCTGTATACTGGTTGTCACATAAAACATGTACGTTACAGTGGATTATGTCTGTTTTTTAAAAAAGTTTAAGACCCTCTTCCGGGGTGACACGGGTCTTCAGGCCTGGACACCTTCCCTCTCCCCAGCAGGCCAGCTGAGCCCTTCCAAAGCGCTGAGCACAGACATCAGCGACAGTCTCCAAAAGCAAAGTGCTTGGCGCCAGACACTCGGCGGCGTACAGTATTCAAGCCCACTTTCAGGCCCCCAGCCACTTGGCTGAGGCAGGAGCTTCCACACACAGCATCTGCCCCTCGGTCAAGCTCCACTGGGAATGTCCCAAGCCTTTGAGACCAGAGGACTCCATTCTTCATGTGAACTCACCCAAAGCCCAAGGCTCTTCTTCCTGGCAGGGCTCACTGTGAGAGCAGGCCAGTGTGTGTGTGTGTGTGTGTGTGTGTGTGTGTGTGTGTGTGTGTGTGTGTGTGTGTGTGTGTGTCTAGGAACCCCAAAGCCGCCTGCAACTCAGCGGGGTCTGGGGGCTTCAGAGGACTCTGGCCCCGGCGCGGCTCAAGGATGTTTCCACCGCGTGTGCTTCTGCAGCGTGTTCTGCTCCATAAAGCGGCGCGGGCAGTGTGGGCACTGGAACGGGCGCTCCCCAGAGTGCACCCGGCTGTGCTGGGCCAGCTCACCAGCATCCCGGAAGCGGCGCGGGCACAGCGGGCAGCTGTAGGGCCGCCCGCCGCCTGCCCTGTGGATGGAGTGGTGCCGCGCCAGGTGGCTGGCCCGCTTGAACGCCTTCCCGCACGTGTCGCACTCGAAGGGCTTCACCTCCGAGTGGGTGATGCTGTGTCGCTGAAGGTAGGACATGTACTCGAACACCCTCGAGCACACCGGGCAGCTGTAGCACTTTTTCTGGGCCATAGCCCCATCGGCCCTGGGCTCCCTCTGTGACTCCTCATCCACCAGCACAGTGTAGGGGACACCCTCGGTGTCAATGAGAAGGTAGTGGCTTGGCCTCGGAGAGGTCGAAGTCTGGGGTGGTGCGATGGAGGAGGAAGGTCCAGGTTCCAGGCACCTGCCCGAACGAGGGAGCGGGGCCTCCATGGGCTCTACTGAGGGAAGCGCCAGGGGTTGGGGACAAGGGGGCGGCAGCACCAGCATCCGGAGGGTGACTGGGTCCTGGGGGCGGAGAGAGGAGCAGGGGTCGCTCTGGAGCAGGGGCAGCACGGCCCTCGGCATACCCTCACTCCACCTGCTCTTCAGCCCTGCCACCTACGTCTGGGTTCTGAGTCTCGGAGGCCTCTGGGTCTCTCCGCCCCCCGGGCTCCGCCACCCACGGCACTCACGAATCTTCCCCCTCCCCTCCTGCTCCTCCTCGGGAGTCCCGCCCTGACCAAGCCCAGGTGCTGCCCATCCTGCGCCCCCACCGGCCTTCGCCTTTGCCTTCGCCCAGCCGCGCAGGTGCCGCCCGACCCCGCCCCGCCCCCCGCTCCGCGTCCGCCCAGTACCCGGTGCAGCGGCCTCTCGGGTCCGGACGACTCCGAACAGCCACGGGCTGCCCTGGCAGCTGCGGGCGACAGAGGGCCGGGACCCCAAGGTGTCCCCGGGAGCCAGCGGTGCTGGGTGAAGGGAGCGAAGACCCGGGGAGCGAGGAGAGGGTCCAGGGCCGGACGGCGGGGGCGGGGCGCGCAGGGCCTCGAGAAGTGGCTCCGGCCGGAAACACGAACGTAGCGAGAGGAAGGTTCCGAAGTGCTCACGGTCCGGCCTCAGCCCAGGCCTCGCCCAGCACCCAACACACAAGGCCCAGCCTGAGATGGAGTGCGGAATGTTTATTGAGCAACGAATGGGGAGTCGTGGGCGGAGGGGGTACAAACGTGAACCAGACCGTTCGGGCGCTCTTGTGTCGTGACTTCCACGCAGAAGAAAACCGTTCGCCACTTCGGAGAGCAGAACACCAGGGCTCGGAGGTCGCGGGGCGGGCAACGGCTCCCGCAGCACAGCGGGCCCGGAGCGCAGCTCCCACCGGCTCCCGGGCGCAGGGAGGGGCGACAGCTTTGGTCTACATCACACAGCTAGACGCTATACGGGAGAGGAAGGAAGAACTTCTCCCGCGGGTGGATGGGGAAGCCGAGGCCTGAGTGGCAGGCGCCTCGGCGGGGCTGGGGCGGCTCAGTGCAGGCGCACGTGCTGCGCCAGCTCGGCCGCGTCCTGGAAGCGGCGCGGGCACAGCGGGCACGAGTGCGGCGGGCCGGAGCGGGCGCGGTGCGTGGCGCGGTGCCGCGACAAGTGGCTGGAGCGCTTGAAGGCCTTGCCACAGGCGCCGCACGTAAAGGGCTTGAGGTCCGAGTGCGACACGCGGTGGCTCTGCAGCCGCAGCGGGCTGGCGAAGACCCGGGCACACTCTGGGCAGCTGTAGCCCTTTCGAGGGCCGGGTTCCCCTGGGGGCGCTTCGCGCTGCTGGGGGCCCCGGGGCTCCTCCTCCAGCGGCACTGTGTATGTGTAGGGTACCCCGTTGGCGTCGATGAGCAGGTGGCGGCCCAACCGCGGGGGCCGGGGCCCAGCCGCCGAGGAGGGCGTGGAAGCGGCGCCCTCCGCCTTGGGAAAAGGGGGAGCCTTGGGGGGCGGTGGGTCCATGGCCTCGGGGGAAGAGGACCGAGGATGGGGCGGCCGCGGCGGCAGCAGCAGCATCTGGAGCGGAGCTGGGAGCGGCGAGGGAGAGAGGTTAAGGGCGCCTCTTCCTGGCCAGGAGGCATCCCCGTCCTGCTCTCTCGGCGCCGGACCGGCCTTCCAGCTAGAAAACACTCGCTGCAGGCCCGACCTCCCGGCCTACCTCTGGCAGCTCGGGGGTGGGGCGGACGGAGCGCAGGAGGCCCCTCGCGTCCCCGCTTCTGGTCACCTCCAAAGGCAGCCTTGTCCCGCCTCCTCCTCCCAGCTTGGGGCGACACCTACCCCGGGCGTCTTCCCCTGTCCCCGCGCTGCACCCCAGCCGGGGCTGCGTCCCGCCCTCCGCCGTCTGCACCTCGCCAGGTGCCCTCGGGCCTCCTCAGCCCGGTGTCACTGCCCCCATCTCCTCCTCGCGTCCCCGGAGCCCCACTAACCCAGTTCCCCACTTTCAACCAGGACTGTCCTATTCCCACCCCGAGTGCCTCGAGATCCCCATCCTCGCCCCACTTTACCCCCATCATGCACAACACGAGGGCGCCTCAATGCCCGCCTTCTGTGTCCCCATCCTGCTACCAATTCGATCCCCTGTGTCCCGGGTCCCCAGCCCTGTAACGACACCAGCACCTCGCTCCCCTCGGGCGCCTCCTCTTCCGGGCACACGCGGGACCCGAGCCTCCCTCCGCGGCCTCTCCCCGGTCCTCTCCCTCCCTCCGCACAACGCGGCGTCCCTCCTCCTCTCCTCCGGTTCTCATCCCTCCGGGTCCCCACGGCGCGGCCGCTCCCCTCCGCAAGGAGACCGGCGCCCTCCGTCCCTGGCGCCGCCACCCCCGCCCGCCGGCCTCTCGCGGCCCCCGGCCCGGCTCCGCCCTCCTCCCGGCCCCCATACCCGGTGCAGCGGCCTCTCGGGTCCAGGGAGCTTGCAGGCACACCGGGCCGGCGGCGCCGGGGAAGGGGTACCGGCTGGCGCGGGGGCGCAGGGGGCAGCGGCGTCCCTGGGAAAAGGCGCCTGCCGGAAACGCGCGCACTCTGCAAGAAGGTTCCGACGCCGCAGCCGGCCCCTCCCACGCGGGAGACTCGAGGGAGTGCGCGGGGACGGGGAGGGGACGAGGACCGGCCGGTGAGCTCGCGTGGGTCCCACGGGCACCGCCGCGCCCAGTCTGTCCTCTGTACCAGGCCACCCCGCCTCCCCAGCAAAGCCACCCAGCCAAGTGGAGAGCGGGAGAAGGGACACTTCTCAGCTGGGCCGAAGGGAACACCGCAACTGGGGAAACCGAGCCCCGAGAAGGCCGGGCCTCGCCAGAAGTGGAGGTGGGAAGGTGTGTGCTTCTCACTGAACTCTTGGGAAACAGGCCCAGAGCGGCCAGGCGTTTGCGGATAAGTAGCTGTACAGTGGCCGTGTCCTGGCTGGGGCGGGAGGGGCAGACAGCTGCAGCAGCTGCCAGCGGCGGAAGGGGGTCACCGCAGGCCCAGCCCCGGGACATGGGGCTGTTGGTGCTGGAAATGATGCTCGAGGTTCTGAAGTCCTGAGTGCAAATGTGATTTACCTCCCTTCATGTGAGTCGCCCCAGTGGTTAATGGCCACCTGCCCTGTGGCTGCATTCACCACCCTGAACCAGTTGCATCCTGGATGCTGGCCGCCAAAAAAGACGTATTTGGTTGGGACCACAAAGTATCTTTTATAACATGCTACAGGACGATATATTAAAAGCCAAGCAATGCACAAATTCAAATTCTGAGATACATATCGAGGGAGGTCTGTAGTTGTAGCAACAATCAGCTGGAACTGAGCAAGTATCTGCCTTCTCCGGAGGACCCTGTGATCCAGCAGCTGCTCTCAGGCTGAACTTTAACATCCCCTAAGGTTGTGTTTCCTATGAAGGTAGCCACTGGCCCCCAGCCGTTAATGCCCCTCAAAAATACTCCGCTTCAAACACTTATCCCATCGTTCTTGCCACTTTCTGAAGCAGTTCTGGAAGTCCCCTCATGTGAGTGTCTTTTTTTTTTGTACCAGGAATCGAACTCGGGTCCTTGCGCTTGCACAGCAGGCAGCAAAACCACTAAACTAAATCCCCGGCCCTATACGAGTGTCTTCCCAAGGAAGGTGTGATTAGATAAAACAAAAGGTACAGTGAATGCTGCTGCCTAGTGCCATCCAACAAAAAGGCAGGCAAATAAAAACATGGTGGTGCGTCTGCATCCACCTTATTCACCAGAGCTGGTGCCATGCAAATTCTGGCCCTTCCCCAGTCAATGTGACTGTGAAAGGTAAGTGTTTTCAATTGATTCAGGACATCAAGGCAGCCACAGCAGCACAATAAATACCTCACAAGAACGGACTTCCAGAATGGCTTCAGAAAGTGGCAGGAAGAATGGTATGAGTGTGTTTGAACCAAGGGAAGTATTCTGAGGGAGATTCATGGCAATGTCTTTTACATTTGAGTTGGTTCCCCTTCCTGGTCCCTGGGACACCATTCTCCAATATCTTCAACTACTCCCTCTGTCTACGCCAGGTCTTCCAGGCTTGGGCACCACTCAAATTCTGGGCTGGATGCTTCACTGTGAGCCCATCCTGTGCTTGTGGAGTGCTCAGCAGCAGCTTGGCACCACCCCCAGATGCCAGTGCCACCCTCAGTCACAACCCAGAGTACCTCAGGACATCACCCAGGGGCAGTTGGAACTACAGATCTGCTCAGAGTCTCCACCCAAACCCCTCTTGAGTTTCAGGTCCCTGTAACAAGCTGCATCCCTTAGAGCTGCAGGTACCCCACTCTGACCCCAGAAATGGTGGCAATGACGAACATTAACTGAGCCCTTCCTCGGTGACAGCCATAACTAAATGCACTGAACCCCGAAGTGGGTCTGCAGGGTTGTTACTGGAGGATCCCTGTTGTACAAAAGGGTCAAGGTCATACAGCCAGAGCGGGGAGAGCCAGGCCAGCTCCTGCTTCTGCCCAGCCTCAGGCTCAGTGAGCCCTGCACCCTTCTCCCTGCCCCACTCTTTGTCCACCTCTGGCTCACAACAATGGCCTCTCCATCCACCCTGCTTCCTCCAATCGCTTCTCTCCATAGCGACATCCAAGCAATGTGTTTTTAAGCCCACAGATTCCTCATTAAGTCTCCTGACTTAAAATCCTTCATCCTCTGCTTAGAATAAAGCCCCAAACCCCTTAGGACCCCAGGTAGACATGACCCTGGCTATCTTGTGGCACATGGCCCCCAGTGCCATGGTGCTGCCTTCCTGCAGCTCGGCCCGACAAGCCCCCCCCCCAAGGACCTCTGTGTAGGCTGGAAAAGTGGTGCACACCTGTAATCCTAGTGTTTGGGAGGCTGAGACAAGAGGATCTTGAGTTCTAGGCCAGCCGGGGCTAAATAGTGAGACCCAGTCTCAAAAAACAGCAACAACAACAAAAATCTAGGGCCTTGTGTCTGCTGTTCTCTCTGGGATGTTCCTCTCTGCCCCTCAGGATGGTGCTTCTCCGGGCCCTTAGATCTCTGCAGCCTGTGATGATGCCAGCTATGCAGGCAAAGCCTGCTGTCCCATCACTTGGTTTCCTTCACAGGCCATGAGGGCCTTGCCTGTTTACTGACCTACAGTGTGACTGTCTGCCTCACTCCAAGAAGGCCCTGCCCTCTCCTGGCCAAAATTCCAGCCTCAGAGCACAGGCCCCAGCATGGGGCACAATATCCAACCCTGGTTGAATGGATGAATTTAATCACCCCCACCCCAAAGTCAAGCCTCGTATTCCCTCCCCTCTCCTTCATAAACCGTGCCTGTCTCTCTACTGGGGTGTGATCGTCCTGGAGGCCTCATGTGCCACAAGAGCAAACTGTGCACGTCCTCAGCCCCTGGCTCCCCAGAACCAGCCGGGCACCAGGTCCTGTCACCTGCACTTCCTGGCGACCGCTGGCTCCTCCTCTCTCAGCCAGGGCCCAGCACCAGCTTTCCCCCAGTCCCTCCCCTGCACTGGCCTGACAGATCCGTCGCACACTCGGTCTAGTGTTACTTTCTGTCGCTCAGAACCTTTCTGTGGCCCCACTGGCCACGGGACCAAATCCAAGTTCCTTGGCTAGGAATCTGAGGCACTGGTGAGGCGGCTCAGCCACTTCCCCCTCACCCTGCATCCTGTGCTCCAACCTCATGCTGCACCTCGCAGCCCAGGCAGACCTGGAAGTGGCTGACTCTGAGTAGAGCCTGGTGCGTCCTCCCTTGGCCTCTGCCTTTCAGAATCCTGCGGACCCTGGCTGTGAAAGCTGACTGAGCCTCCTTCTCCTGGATGTCCCCATCACCACCTGCCAGACCCGGAAGGCCCATTGCACCGCCTCTGCTCACCCCCGGGCTCTGCCTGCCCCTGCCATGTGAACCCCTTGGCCTGGCAGTGCAGGCCCCTCGCAACCCGCCACAGCCTCCTTTCTCCCCCCAGCCTGACTACACAGCGACAGTCGACCCTTCCAGCTTCACTGTTCTCGCCTCCAGCTTGGAGCCACTGGGCTCCCGCTCAGCCTGGTATTCCCATCCCACTGACCAGTGCTGTCTGACAAACTCCTTTGCCCCCGGAAGTTGCCCTCTCCAGCCTCACCTGTGACCAGTGGTCCGGGTCCTCCTGACTTCCTGTTTGTGTCCCGGCCCTAGCTGACTCCTCACCACAGCCCAGGCAGGCTGGAGCAGCCCTGGCCCCAGGGAGGGCCTCTGGCTTGCTGCAGATCTCCAGACAGAGAGGCAGAGTGACCCCCACTCCTCCTTCTGCCCAAGGTTTCTCAGAAACCTGTCCTGGACCCCCGCTCTTCCCAACTTCTGAGATTCTCCCCCTTGTTATTTTGCTTCCCTTTGGGGAGTAATGTGATTCCCAAAGCTGTACCTCTGGGTCAGTTGGGCTCCAAGTCATCCACTCCATGGTCTTTGTGTCTTCCTGTCTATGCCCGGCCTCCGAGGCCCACTATTCTGCCCACACCCCACCAGTCCAATGGGCAGATGACGAAATGCTGCAGCTCCTGGGCCTGTCCACTCCCTGCTGGGCCAGAAGGGAATGCAGGGATGACTTCCAGGGATGCTTTGACCTCCCAAGCATAAGCTGGGGACGGGCCCATTTGGGGAGTTAGGAAGTATCTGGACAATAGTTTGGCCAGAAACAGCCTTGCTAGAGAAAGGTTCCCAGGTCATTCGGCTCCCTGCCTCGCCGCAGCAACATGAAAAGAGTCAAAGTTAACATTTACTTGAGCCTGTCAGAGCAGAGACCACGCCATGTGCTACCTGCCATACAAATGAGCATAGGTGCATTGTGGGCTACTGTTTTAGGTACTTTCTTAGTGCTAGGACAAAATACTCAACACCTACAAATTAAAGGAGGAGAGGTTTATATCAGCTCAGATTTGTAGAGATTTCAGTCCATCGCTGGCTCCAAGGCAGGGCAGCATGGCAGAGGGGGCATCACAGAGGAGAAACAGTCCACGGCAAGGTGGGCAGGAAGCAGCCAGGGGAGCAGTGAGCCTGCTTTTCTCTCTTTTCCTCTTATATCTCATCCAGGCTACAAGTGGTTGGAGCCTCTCATGCCTAGGGTGGGCCTTTCCATTACCCATACCCAGAATTACGCTAAACCCATCAGTGGACTAATTTAGTTATCACAGGCTCCTAATCTGTATTCATATACCCTAGATCCAGCCACCTCCAAAAAGCCCCACTTGGAGTGAACAGGCTTTGGGGGGACATCTAGATAGAAGACATGACAGCCACCTTTGTACAGTAGGTGGTCTCTGCACACTGCCTACCACTCCTGATATCGGATCCCTCCATTCCTCCTATGGACCCTGGTTTAGAAACTGTGTCCGATTTTACAAATAGGGAGACTGAGTTCCCACTACACAGTGATGGATTCCAGTCTATAAAGAGGGGCTGTGGCGGAGCGAGGGTTCCAATGAGAATCCAATCCCTACCTCGCAGCCCTGCCCAGGCATAGCTAGAGGGAGATTTACAGGGTCCACAGGCCTCAAAAAGGGAGTCGCTTACCTCCAGTCACACAGCAAGGGAGCAATGTGGCCAGGACCCAGGCATCTGCTCTCTGCACCAGAAATAAGAGGCCCCATGGATCCCCTGTTGCCCTTCCACCACCCAGCCCAGTGGCCCTGGACAGCCCAGGTTTGAGCATCCTACCGAAGCCAGGCACTGAGCAGGCAGCTAGGACCGACAGACAGAGCCTCGTATGAAATGCCAACTTCGGAGACTGCAGGAGCCCTTGAGGGCTTTGCCACTAGCAGCAGCGCAGATGTGGGGTTGGAGCTCCCAGGGGGCCATTCTGTGGCTCTCAGACATGAGGAGCTCATGATGACCTGAGAAGCCTATAGACAAGGGACACCCTTGGCCAGCTCCAGCCCACTGTGCCGGGGGGGTGGAGTCCTCCTCTGCCCTGTGCATGTAGAGGGATGGAGGAAGGAGCAAGAGTCAGCTAGGAGGGAAGGGATCCACAACATCAGCATCAGGGGCAAGGTGCACCATACTGTGGGATCCTGAGCCTGAGGGAAGAAGTGATTAAATAAAATTCACCCCAAAATTCACCAGCTCAGTGCCCTTCTGTTCTGCACCCCAAGGCATGTGCACCTCCAGCCTACGTGTCCCCAGCTCATACACCCTGAGGCCTCATGGGGCCCTTCCTTCCCTGACACCTGCAGACTTTCACACACCCTGAACTTGGAGGTCATCCAGACGTGGACATGACAGCCCTGAAGAGTGCTGCCTGGTCCACTCCTGATGCCAAGGCCAAGCTCTGCTGGACACTGAGGTCTCAGGGAAGGGTCCCAGGGTACTAGTTGCTAAAGGCATTGGTTCATCCCCAGGTGGTGACAGATTCGGCCTCCCCTTAGACACTGGGTTGGTCCTGCTGAGCCAACTCTCTGCCACTCATGGACCACTTGGGGCAGAAGGGCCCTGGCCTGAGTCCAGTGGGTGGGACATGTCATGCTGCCTTCAGCCAGTGTCCAGGCAGCAACCAAGCGGACCTAGCTTAGGGCCGATGAGCCTGTGGGTCCCGAGGAGGAGGAGGCCCCACTCAGGGTTCATGGTGGAGGCAGGAATTGAGTGCTCAGTGAGGATAAACTCAGGGCCATCCTTGGACCCAAAGGAGCAGCTGCAGGCAGGGGGAGATACAGGCAGTGAAGACAGGATGCATAAGCGAAGCGTTGGGTGGCCGAAGCACCTCTCTGTACCCCTCAGTCTTTTGCTGCTCACCTGTTTCATACTCTGTCCCTGGAGTCCTTAAACCCCTCATGGTCCATTGACGGCTCCCTCAGTCATTCAACAAATATTCACTGAGTGTTTCCTACGTATACACCAGCTTCTCGGCATAAAGGAGGGAGAGAATGAGGCTGTGGCTCACTCTGCCTTCTCCCCTTCCTCTCAGAGCCAGTGCTAATGGCTCGATCCTGATCCTCCACGGTTAGCACTGCTTCGTGAACTCCTAGGCCTTGTGGGGGCGACAAAAGACCAGCATACCAGCGTTGATTCCTTCAACTTACAGCCCAGGAGATTTACATTCAAAAACTGCTAAGGATGCATTTAGCCTCACTGAGAAACCTTACCAAAATGAAGACCCGGGACTGGGGATTTAGCTCAGTGGCACAGCACCTGCCTCTAAAGTGCAAGGACTGAGTTCGATCCCTAGTACCACCCCCCAAAAAAAATTAAAAATGAAAAGGGCTGGGGATGTAGCTCAGTGTGAAGGGTTCTATCCCCCGGCACTTGGGTGTGTGTTGGGTGGGTGGGGGGGTCGGGTAAAGACTAAGATTCCAAGGCAGAAAGTAAAGTGGTGCCTCTGTTCACGAACTTAATCTGTTCCTCGATTTTGGAAAAGATGGCCACCGTCCTGTTTGTCACCCGATGCAGAGTTTGCAAACACAAACAAACTTTTGCCAAATGCTTCTGTTTGCAAACCTAACTGTTTGCAAACAAAAAGCATTTGTGAACCAAGGTACCACTGTGATTTCGTTTCTCAGATCTAGCCTTGGGATTCTGCAGACAAAGAAATGGAGGCGCAGGAAGTGAGAAGTTCATGGTCACACAGCAGGTGGACAGCAGGCCCAGGGTCAGGAGCTCTGGCCAGGGCAGGGGCGGGCCCTACACTTTCTCCTCCCCACAGCCGTGCAGGGAGACGGTTCCTGGCCTCTGACATCCAAGGGGTGATGCTGTGCAGAAAGAGTAGGCTGGGAAGTACAGACAGCTTGGTCGGGGAAACGTGGTGAGCAAGAAGCAGGGCTGCCAGCCCTCCACGTGGCGGCTGGAGGCCGACCAGCCACAGACTAGATGTGGAGTTCGAAGGCCAGGGAAGGAGAGCCCAGCAGGTGGGAACTGTGGTCCTGCTCCTGCAGAGCCAGGTCAGCCCATAGAGAGACTGCCTTCTTCCTCCTACACATGAATACTTCTAGGGCGGCCGGCAGATTCAGCATGCCGTGCTGGCAGCGATCGTGATCCTAACTGCTGTGAATGTCCGCATATCCCTCATCTGTTTGTCCTGCACAGACTGAGCAAACTCTAAACAGAAAAACCAATTAGACTGGTATGTGGGGATTTATGAGCAGATTCTGGCACCAGGAATTTGCCCGACCCTTTGATATTAGCTGAATATAGCCAGAAACATTCCAAATTGGAGGAAGCCACTTCTGTCCTAACCAATATGCACACCTTCCTTCTGATACAAATTTCAGGGATCCAATTTGCTCCAGCTGCTGCCTAGGACTCTATCCCTGTCAGTAAGTCCCCCAGAGAACTGCACTGTGTTCAATCCCAGATCTGCCTCTTTTCTTCCATCTAACACCACCACCTGGGGGCGGGCTTGTGCTCAGAGACCAGCTCATTACCCAAACCTGCGGAAAGGCGGTGTGTACTTTTGACACTTGTGGCCTATCTCAGCTTGTGCTGGTTCCATTTCAAGTGCCCTGTAGCCACACGTGGCCAGGGACCACCATGAAGGACAGGTCTATGGGGGAGACAGGTAAACAAAGGCAAGGCCATAGTACAGTGATCACTGCAAGAGGCCAGAGGGAAACTGAGCACAGGGGCACAGAAATGGAAAGATTCCCCTGAAGTGTCACCTGGGGGACACAGGGCATAGCCAGTTGGAGAGCAATGGATAGAAGTCCAGGCAGTGAAGAGTGGGTACAAAAGCCACAACTACAAGAGCAAAGAAAGAGAGGACTGGACAAAGAAACTGTGGTATTTACACGCAATGGAGTACTGCTCTGTCATAAAGAATAAATTTGAGTTGTTTAGGAAAATGGATGCACCTTGAGATCATAACGTTATGTGAAATAAACCAGACACATAAGTTTAAATAATCACATGGTTTCTCTTATGTAAGAAACCCAAAGTATAAATAAAGAACAAAATAAAGGATGGCTAATAGGAAAAGGGAGATTTTGCAAGTGAGAAGTGCATCAAGAGATAGGGGGGCAGGGGAGGGACCAGGAAGGGTTGAAGAAAGAATTCAGATGTGTTGTGTCCACATACCAACTCCCTTCTGTGAATGTAGTCATGTCCTGCAGTCATGCACTAACACATAAAAGCTGTTCATCTTTCAGAGCAGCTGAGCATAATGTGCCGCACAGGGGACCATGCAGGCCGCAGACACCTATAGCACCAGACTAAAGAGCTCAGACTCTGTTTCTGATACCAGGGCAGGGGGGTTGTGGTGCACAGAGCACTGTTCCCAAAGGCAGTAGAAGGGTTCCCTGAAACCATCAGCCAGAAACCAGTTCCGAGTAGCTGGAGGTCCCTCACAGCCCCAGGCCGGAGTCAGGCAGGGGTCAGAAGTGGCTTTCTGGAGGAAATGAGTCCTGGCAAAAATGAACACATTACACAGGAAAGACTACTCTGGAACAGCCCAAGATGGACACCTGCGAGTGTGAACATGTGAGGGTATTCAGGGAGCCGTGACATGCTGCATCCAGCCAGAACAGTCACAGAGGTGAGAACCCATGGAGAACCCTCTGCACTCCCTCCGATCCCAGGCTGAGGGGCCTCCAGGTTTAGCTCAGTGCTAGAGCTCTGACCCAACATGCATGGGGGGGGGGGGGGGAGGCAGGCTGTGGAAAAGTTTCCAGCAATGGAAGGAACAGAATCTGATCTGAAGCAGGTCACCCACCAACCCCATCCCTTATTGGGGCTTGAACTACAGGCTTTCCCATGGAGTTACATCTCCAGCACCTTCTTAACTTATTTTGAGACCAGGTCGGCCTAAATTGCCCAGGATGGGCTTGAACTTGTGATCCTCTATTTCAGCCTCCCAGAGTGCTGGAATTACAGGTGTGCACCACACCACCACACCCATCAGAAACTGGGCCGGGGATTTAGCTCAGTAGTGCTGCGCTTGCCTTGAAAGCACAAGGTCCTGAGTTTGATCCCCAGTGGGGGGGGGGGGGCGGTCTTCAACCTGTGTGTTTTGGAGAGGCTATAGAGCTGGAAGCTGAGAGACTTGGGAGTTAGCTGGTGGTGTAGCCACGATAACAAAGAACAAGGTCGAGCTAGAGGAGGGTGTTGGAATTGGAGAAACCTCAAGAGTGACTACTACGGGCCTTCCTAGATGTCTTTGTTAAAGTACAACCGCCTGATTTCCGTGCCATGAAGAACTTCAGAGCTGCAGAAGGATTTCAACGTGCAAAAATAATGATACCATTAGTTCCCACATGTTCCATGTGAGCTGAGCAAAGAGGCCTTAGGCTGCTACTTTCCTACATGATTTTCCTTTCCGAGTGGTAAAGAATCATTTGCTTTACGAGTGACAAACAAGAGGCGCAGAGAGGCAGGTCACATCTCAAGGTCACGCTGGTAACGACAGACTGAGATACGACCCCCCTGCACCCCTATCCCTCAGCCCAGGCCGCCTTTCTTTTCCTCTTCCCCGCCCCCACACGTCTCTCGTCCACAGCCTACGACGGCCCTTCTAGCCGCCTCCCACGTCTCCATGGTTGTCCTTCCTTACCCATCTATCCAGATGATTGCTCTCGTTTCCCTCCCACCCTGGCCCTTCTATCAGCCGCCCATCTCTCTATGGTTCCCCCCCCCGTTTCCCAACCGTTCCTTCCGGCTTGTTACATTCGCCACTTCTCTGAGCCCTTCAATTTGGGGTCCTTCCGTCAGGTCCGCTGTCTGTGCTGCCTCTCTGGTTCCACCGAGCAGAAACAGCGGCCACTAAGAGAGCGACTTTAGAAAAGGGTCAGGGCGCGTGTGTGAGGGGAAAACCTTTTAGGGAGCGACCTTGGGAAAAAAAGTTGCGCGTTTCCGGCCCCTTGTAAAAATGCTCCAGCTGGAAACACAAGGCGCAGAGACAAAAGATCCACTTTCCTCTGGGCCCAGTTTACCCCCTTTGGTAAGGGATCTCCCGTGGAAGGTCGCTCCCCACACAGGAGTTTCCTGTGGTTCCATTTTTGTTCGCCTGGGACAAGCAGGGACATTGGGAAATGCCCACTTCATTACACAGGTTAGGGGAAAGAGACTCAGAATAGGGAAGAAACTCGCTCAAAGCCAGCACCAAATGGAACTCAGGTGAGTCAGGCACCAAAGGGCCTCTTGGGTCTCAGTATTTAGAACCTCCGTGTTTTTCTGTTTTAAAATAGATGGAGTAGGTAGTAACCAGAAAGCTCTAAAAGAGGCTTGGAGGGCTCTCACAATCAGGTTCCAGGCTGAATCCCCGCCTTATAGAGCTAAATCTCCCTTCACAAAACAAAGCACATATGTTTTCCCTTATAAGTATTTAAGCTCCCAGCAATCCAGGAGGCTGAGGCAGGAGGATTACAAATCTAAGCCCAGCTTGGGCAATTTAGCAACTTAGTGAGGCCTTGTCTCAAAATAAAAGGGGTCTGGGGTTGTAGTTAGTGTGAAGGCCCTGGCTTCAATCTTCAGCTTTTTTATTTTTTGGTGTTTTTTGGGGGGACCAGGGATCGAAATCGGGTCCTTGCGCTTGTGCAGCAGGCGGTGAAACCACTGAGCTAAATCCCCGGCCTCCTCAGCATTTTTATTTTATTTTATTTTTTTGTACCGGGGATAGAACTCGGGTCCTTGCGTTTGTGCAGCAGGCAGCGAAACCACTGAGCTAAATCCCCAGCCCAACCTCAGCATTTTTTAAAGAAGAGAAAGAAGGGGATGAGGGGAGAAGACGTGACTAAGCATAGGTATTGAGGTGAATTCACCATGAAGCTAATGAAGCTTACACACGGCAGGCTTCTCACTGGCTCAAGTCCTTCCCTAGCTAACGTGTGTCCAGAATTCAGAGTATTTAAGGTTATTCACTGCTGAAGAGTTCTGCAGCTCTGGTAAAGTTACTCATGAAAGAAACTTGATTAGGATTTTCCCAAGCTTGACAACAGTACTAAAACTGCAGAAGTTTGTGGATGAAATGAAATGTCCGCCTGGGATTTAGCTCAGTGGTGCCACCGCCTGCCTTGAAAGCGCAAGGTCAAGGTCCCGATTTCGATCCCTGGTACAAAAAAAGAAAGAAAGAAATGAAACGTTGCCAAACTATCCATTTTCCACCTGTGTTGCAGATCAAATCTAGAGCCTCACGTATATTCTACCACTGACCTAGAACCCAGCCCAATAATAAAAATTTTGAGTGACCATATTAAGGCAAAGATTGGCTTTTATTTTCCATTTAATATGGTTTTACAAAACTTTTGTATGAAGAATAGATAAAAGAATGTAGGAGAAAAGATTCTCAAAACATGAATTAATTTTTTTAAAACTTTGTGTGCTATAAATTTTGGAAATGGAAATTGTCATCCTTTAAGTGTAATTGGTTTGGAGTCATGTTTTCATACTAAATAAATGTTCCTGGGTATATCTTATTTTGTATTTTATTGTTCTTGTTTTCTTAATTATGTAAGAGACACTCATCTTTCCTGCTCAATGAGCTCTCATTAAAAATTAGTTATTGGGCTGGGAATTCAGCTCAGTGGTTCCAGCGCCTGCCTTGCAAGCACAAGATTCCGAGTTTGATCCCCCGGTACCAAAAAAAAAAAAGTTATTATTGCTAACATTATTGTCATTTACAGACCCACCCAGGAAGGCTTGAGGGTGACCTCTTTGAGGGTTACTATTGGCTTAGGATGTCAGAAGCCATTGTTCTTAGCTACTTATTTACTCAACGATTTGTTTCCCATCTAGGACACAAATTGCATTGTATAGTATCGTGCTGTGCAGTATAGTAAGGGATTATTAAGCACCTTACCATACCATGCCCTAATGTGGCTCTGGACGTGAAGCTAAGAGTGATGCAGATGTGATCTCTAACTTCAAGGGGCTTATACTGTGATGAGAACAATTCTTGACTTTATTTGAGGTTTTCAAAAATCAGATTTAAAATGTGTCCACAGGCTTCCAACACCACATTTTAAATATGAAACATATCATAGAAAAAGTTGAACCCGTTGTACAGTGAACACTCCCATACCTACTGTGTGGGTTTATACATTTTCTTTTGGAGACGGGGTCTCACAATGTTGCCCAGGCTGGCATCAAATTCATAAGCTCAAGTGATACACCTGCCTCAGCCTCCCAAGTAGCAGGGACTACAAATATTCACAACCATCCCCGGTTTATTCTGGCGAAGCCCGACCGACCTCCAATGCTGCTTGACAAAGTTCCAGCTGGGGGAAAAGGAGAGTGGAACACATCGTACCCTCATGTTTTATTTTTTCTTGCCCTAATGTTTACAATTGTTACTCTGGTCACAGGAATCATTGTATTTGTGACTAACAACATATTCTCCATGACACAAATTGGCAATGTTGTATTGAAATCTGATCTGGCTCAAAAGTCCCAAATTCCTGTTTCTCTCAGTTCTATTGTCACACCCACTTCTAAAGAAACCCCTCCTAAAACTCCCTCTGTTTTCCTGACACTGTAACTCCTTTCTTCTATTGATGACTTTCTTTTACTAAAGAGGTCTTATAAAGAGACTGAAAGGACAGATTTTAGATGTAAGACACAGTGGGAAATGGGAAATAGAAAGAAAGTTAAGACAGATAAATACACTAAGGAGGCAAGTTACTCAGTTTTTCTCAAAGTACTGTAAACATTTCCTGCTCATGGACCATGAACCCAAATAACATTTAAGCAAGATGAATAGAGGTATAGAAAAAATAGAGAGCTAATAGCAAACTATATTAACCATTGTGCAGTTTCTCAAGGGCCAGCTGACGACCACAAGTTTGACATTTAATTAATTAAATCTTGCTTGTACCCCCGCTGATATAGAGATTTTGATTAAGTTACCTTCTGTTCTGCTTAGGTGTGGGTAAATAAGGGGACAATTGTAATTTTTAAATGTATTCATGATGTTCAATGAAATGAATCAGCTTAGGAAAAATATACTTCGTTTAGTAAAAAATAACCTTTATTTCTATAGAAATTGCTAAGGCAACCTAAAATGTAACCATGTTCTGCCCAATGCCTCCTAGCCATTGCTTAAAGATATAAAAATAAATCAGACCCTGAGACTTCTCAGAGGGAACCTGCACATTGCTTGCGAAGGTTCTTTTCTCACTCGCCGGCCTGAGACCTCTCCCCTTCCTACCCTGCATCGACTGCAGCTGGTCTGCGGCATTATTCTTTCTTTCTTTTTTTTTTTGAGGGTCCCACTATGCAGTCCAGGCTAGCTTTGAACTCACTGTGTAGCCCAGGCTGGCCTTTAACTCCCAGTGATCCTCCTGCCTGGGTCTCCCGAGTGCTGGGATCACAGGCGTGTGCCACCACACCCAACCCAGTTTATTCTTTTAAATTTTTATTCTTATAATTTGAAAAAATGATCGAGAGTTTAATTTTGAAAGCTAGTTGTGTTTAATCCTTATTGCAATATAATCCACATATATGGCCCATCTACTTGAAGCTATGAGTGTCTGCATAGGTATATGTGAATATCACCACAGCCACTTTTGTGGCTTTTCTTGAGACAGGCTCTTGCTCTGCAGCCCAGGCTGCTCTCACACTCACCGCGCTCCTGTCTCAGCCCCTCGAGGGCATGGGTCTAACTTATTTTGATCAGGATATTCACAGACAGCAGGGGAAGAGTGAGGAGGACCACACTGAGCTGGGACAGCAGTGCACACCTGTAATCCCAGCGCTCTGGGAGGCTGAGGCAGAAGGACCTCAAGTTTGAGCCCAGCCTGGGCCATTTAGCAATTTAGTGAGACTCTGTTTCAAAATAAAATGTAGAGTAGGGCTGCAGACGTTGCTCAGGGCAAAGGCTCTGGTTTCAGTCCCCAGTATGGAGAAATAAAAACCCACAGTTATCCAGCACTAGATGGTTCCCAATATTACGCTGGGCCCTTGGCAGTCTCAATCTAGGACGTTATCAGTGCTGAGAAACCCAGCCAAAATGGTGCGTGGTGCCCATTTGGATGTCCACTGGCCATTAAGATGGGACATGCCTTGCCCAAAGTTGTATGGCAAATGGCTAAATGGGTCTGAACCTCAGTGTGCTGATTTGAAAGTTTCTATCAGTTCCACTGGACAATGTGGTCCTCTTAAAAACCTAACATCTTGGGTTCTGCATTGAGTTCTTTCTTCCGCATTAATCCACACACTCATTCACTTACCCAGAATTCACCGAGGCATCTACCTGCCTTCTCTATGGAGTCACAGGAAGTTAGTTGTCCATACTCTAACAAAAAAGGGAGGGCCAGGGATTTAGCTCAGTGGTTTCACTGCCTGCTACGCAAACACAGGGACCTGAGTTTGATCCCCTGTACCAAAAAAAAAAAAAAAAAGGGAACACTGGGTATGGTAGTACATACCTGTAATCCCAGGACTCAGGAGGCTGAAACAGGAGGATCACCACAATTTTGAGGCCAGCTTGAACTACATGCTGAGACCCTGTTTCAAAAGTGGGGAGTGAAGAGATCAGAGAATGAGTTCTGTGTGTTGTGAATCTCATTTTAACAAAGAGATTCTCTGTGAGAAACCATTTGACAGCCAACAGTTAGGTGGAAATGTAAATGTTTAACTTTTTTTTTTATGAGGCAGGGTCTTGGTGTGTAGTTCAGGCTGGCCATAAGCTCACAATGTACCCTAGGGTGGCCTTGAACGCATAGTGATCCTCCTGCCTCACCCTCCCAAAGTGCTAGAATTACAGGTGTGTGTCACCATGCTTGGCTAAATGTTTGACTTAAAAAAATTTTTAAATTTTATTAGTATATGTTGCCATATACATGTTTGGTGAAGCCCACCCGACCTCCAAGGCTGCTTGACAAAGTTCCAGCTTGGGGAAAAGGAGGGTGGAATACATCGTACCCTCATGTTTTATTTTTTCTTGCCATAATGTTTATAATTGTTACTCTGGTCACAGGAGTCACTGTGTTTGTGACTAACAACAAACTCTCCATGAGGCTAATTGGCAATGATATATTGAAATTTGATCTGGCTCAAAAGTCCCAAAATTCCAGTCTCTCTTAGTTCTATTGCCACATCCACTCCTAAAGAAACTTCTCCTGAAACCCCCTCTGTTTCCCCGACTACTATAACTCCCCCCTCTCATTGCTGACCTTCTTATTACTAAAGGGGTCTTATGAAGAGGTTGAAAGGACAGACTTTAGATGTAAGAAATAGTGGAAAATGGGAAAAAGAAAGAAAGTTAAGACAGGTAAATGCATTAAGGAGGCGAGTTATTCAATATTTCTCACAGTGCTGAAAATATCTCCTGCTCATGAACTATGAACCCAAATGACGGTTAGTTAAGATGAATAGAGGTATAGAGAGGTAGAGAGCTAATAGCAAACTGTATTAACTGTTGTGCAGTTTCTCAAGGGCCAGCTAGTGACCGCAAGTTTGACATTTAATTAATTAAATCTTGCTTGTACCCCCGCTGCTATAGAGATTCTAATTAAGTTACCCTCTGGAGATTTTGATTAAGTTACCTTCTGTTCTGCTTAGGTTTGGGAAAATAAGGGGACAATTGTGATTTTTAAGAAATGTATTCATGATGTTCGATGATATGAATCAGCTTAGAAAAATATATTGTTTAGTAAAAATAATCTTTACCTCATTAGATGTTGCTAAGGCAACCTAAAATGTAAACATGTTCCGCCCAATGCTCCCTAGCTAGTGCTTAGAGATATAAAAATAAATCAGACCCTGAGACTTCTCAGAGGGAACCTGCACATTGCTTGCGACGGTTCTTTTCTCATCGCCGGCCCGAGACCTCTCCCCTTCCTACTCTGCATCGACTGCAGCTGGTCTGCGGCACATGTTTGACTATGAAACTAGTTATTTGCAAGAATGTCAAGCAAGAGGGGCTTCCAGTCTGCTGTTTGAAATATAAATTGGCAGAAATAATTACAGCTAGTTCTTGGCAACTACTTTGCATTCTAGGCTATTCAAAACCCCCTAAATACAAGGACCTTTTTGTCATTGTAGCAGCTGTGGGAAGTAGGTGCTCCAATGATCTAGTTTTGTGACTAAGAAGCTATGATAGGAAAGAGTGACTTACCCACTAGACATGCAGACACATACAATGCTTTCTGTGATACTCTTAGAGACTCAGAAAAAACATTAACTTACTTTTAAATTAGCAGGAAGTTGGATGTGGTGGGGCAAGCCTACAGGCCAGCTGCTCAGGATTCTGAGGCAGGAGGATCACTTGAGCCTAGGAATTCAAGACCAAGCTGGGCCACAGAGCAGGATGCTGTGTCAGAGAGAGAGAGAGAGCGCTGACTGTAGTAGTCCACTCTTATAATCCCGGTACTTGGGAGGCTGAGGCAGGAGGATCACAAGTTCAAGGCCAACCTGGGTTACATAGTGAGACCCTGTGTCAAAAAACCAAAACAACAAAAAAAAATTTAGAAAGAAAAGTAATCAGGAGGGAAAAAGAGAATGCAATCCAGCCTCAGTTGTGTTCACTGTCAGAGCAATGTAGGCTACAATGTAACTTACTTGTATGGATGGGAAGACCCCATGGCACAGGGTCCACAGCCTGTGGAAGTGGGAAGGTGACTGGAGCCAGAGGAAGGGGGCACGGTGCCGGCCCCGGGTGAGGCCTTCAGGTGGGGCGGTCTGCTCCTGCTCTGGACGCTGCTGCTCAGCTGCTCACTCCCAGGTGCACAGTGGAGAGGCCACACCCTCTGTGCAGGGACCAACATGTGAGCAAGAAGATTTACAGCAACGCTGTTCATCAGAATAAAACGTTGGTGTTTTTTAATTTTCAAGTTTTTTTATCAATATGTATTTACAGTACAGAGTAATTACATCATCTTGAGGAATCAGTACATAAATGGATCACACCTTTTTTTTGGTAGAGGGATTGAACTTGGTCCTTGTGCTTGCGGGGCAGGTGGCCTAACCACTGAGCTAAATCCCTGACCCCATCACACTTTTTATTTTTTGGTACCGGGGATCGAACTCATGTCCTTGCGCTTGCACAGCAGGTGACGAAATCACTGAGCTAAATCCCTGGCCCAGATCACACTTTTTTAAGGCAAGGTCTCACTGTGTAACCCAGGCTGGCTCTGAACTCCTAACAATCCTCCTGCCTCGGCCTCCCGAGTGCTGGGATTACCGGTGTGCACCACCATGCTCGGTTTATATCTTGATCGTTTTTACTCCTCCTTCCCCCGTCCTCCTCCAAAGCCCTTTCTCATCCACATAGAGTCTGCTCCCTCTTTCCTACCATCTCTCTTTCATTTTGCTCTTTAAATTATTTATATTTTGGGTTTCTCATCTTACAGCTACCATTCAATATTTCACCTTCTGTATCTGATTTATTTCACTTACCCTTGTGGCCTTGAAATCCATCTATTTGGATCTATAGATGGATTATGGCAGAGTAGTGCTCCATTGTGTGTAAACACCACATTTTCTTTACCCATTCATCTGTTGATGGACACACAGGCCACTCCCAAGATTTTGCTAATATGAGCTGTGCTGCTGTAAACATGGCTATGCTGGATCACTATAATGTGATGTCTTTAACTCTTTTGGGAAAGTGTCTAAGACAGGAATAGCATGGTTGAATAGAGTTTCTAGGTTTAGTTTTTGGGGTTTTTGGGGATCTCCACATTGGTTTCCGTGGTGGCTGTACCAGTTTACACTCCCACCAACAGTGGAGCAGGGTTCTCTTTGCCTCGCAGCCCGGCCAGCATTTGCTGTGGTTTCAGTTTTTGATGACAGCCGCTCTGGCCGGGTAAGGTGGACCTCACAGGTGATAAAGCTTTGGACCAGCACAGCTGCCAGGAGCAGGGAAGAAATGAATGCAAGCCCACATAATCACCATGGCTGCCACACCACATCACCAAGGAGCAACAGACCCCTGTGTCAGTGTAGACCTGGGCCGGGTTCCAGCTCACGCTGATGTGAGATGACTCATCATAAGAAGCCCTGCACGGGCATGGTAAAGAAATGGAAACAAAATAGCCTCAGGGCAGGGAGAGTGAAGGGATGGGGGCTACAGAGGAGGTAGAGTACATCTGTTGTGTGAATTTTACTGTGTGTGTGCATGTGTTGAGGCCTTAAACTCACTATGTAGCCCAGGCTGGCCTCAAACTTGTGGCAATTCTCCTGCCTCAGCCTCCTGAGTGCTGGGATTAAAAAATCTGTTATAAAGGCTGTGTACGCTGAGGCTGGGGATGTGGCTCACCAGTACAGCACATGTTTAGCATCCCTGGATCCCTGGGTTCAGTCCACAGAAACATAGTGCAGACAGTGCATATGCAGTTCAGACTTAGCAATAAGACTCCATGAATCTGTTGGTCAAAGTAGGTTTTGCTCTAGGAATACTCTCAAAGTTCAGTGATTTACCCCGACAGATGTTCATTTTATTTTACTTTGTGTTGACGAGGTTTGAACACAGGGTTGAGCTGCACCCCCAGATCTTTTAGTTTAAAAAATTTTGGAACAAGACCTTGCTAAATGGGTAGACTGGGCTCAAACTTTCGGTCGTCCTGCCTCAGCCTCCCAGCATGCTGGGATCACAGGCGTGCGCCCCACACCCGGCTAACCACGCTCCTCTCAAGTGTGCTGTCTGCACGCAGCCAGCGCCGGCTTGCGTCACGCAGTCCCCCGGGGCTGCCGGACACTCCTTGCCGTCGCCCCAGACCAAAGGCGGCCGGAGCGAAAGGCCCGGCGGTCTTCCCGCGTGTCGAGGGACACACGTCACTCTCTTCTGCTACCGCCAGGCAAGCCGGGGACCACATTCACCTTCGAAGGACAGGGGACACCGCCCCCAGGAGGAGCAGAGCAGCGGCTGTGGCTGTCACGGTCGGGCTCTCCCGCCGCGCCCTTCCGCGCCCCCCCAGGCTGTCCCCTCGCTCTGTTCCTCTTTGCCGGTTTCCACGCGCGCTCCAGGTCTACACCGCAGGACGCGTGCGGTAGGTCCGGAGCGGCAGGCGTGGCCGCCGGGCCCTGTCCGTGGTGCTGCCCGGCCCCGCCCTTGCCGGCGCCCTCGCCCTGCACGAATCCCGCCAGCGTCCCCGCGCCCGGGCTGCTGCGCAGCCGTTTTTCTCGACGCCGGCTCTCTAAAAACTTGGTAAGCAGAAGAGCCGCATCACTGTCCTCATCAGCCACGCACAGAAGGTGACACAAAAATCCCTCCCGTGCACATAAACAGGGTCTCCTTTTCTGGCGAGGGGTGCTCGGGGGCGAGGGTAGGAGGGGCGCGTCTGAACCCACGCCCGCGTGCGAGACAGCGCTGTGCCGACCCCGGCATCGCCCGGACTGACCGAGATTCCAACAGGGCAGGAAACGCCTTCTCCCGGCAGACCACGCCCGCCAGGCCACGCCCCTCCCCGCAGTGCGCCTGCGCAATGCCTCTACGCAGCTCAAGTCCCGCCCCCATCCAGACCGATCATTGGCCTCGGGGACCGGGCTCGGGCACAAGATGGCTGCCACGCGCCGGGAGTCCCCGAGTCCGAGCGCCCTGACCCCGGAGTCGCGATCCCCGGAGCTGCCGGACCTGGTGAGGGCGAGGAAGGGGCCCAGGCGGGCACTCGAGGCAGTGGAGGTCGCAGGGCAGTGGGCGGGGTCGGGGCGGGGCCTACGAGGGTGGAGCGGGAGTGGACTAGGGCTCGGGCCCTGGGGGCTGGGGTTTAGGGAGGAGCCTATGGGTGGAGGGGCGGGGAGAGGGGCGGGGCCTGATCCTGGGACAGGCGGTCCGGGATTGATTTGCATTACTGGGTGGGGCTTTCAGAGAGGCGGGGCCGTAGGGACAGTCTCTGGCTCGTGAATTCAGGTGAGGTTGAGAAGGTGACCCTGCAAGGAGTGGTTGTGACCGGGACACCAGGTTTGGGTGGGGCTGATTCTGCAAGCAATGCTTCTCTGCTGCCCAAGAGAGGATCCCGGGCGAGAAATGGGTGTTCTGGATGACTTTGGAGTCCTCCACATCCCCCCAACTCGGGCTGGGAGAGTGACCGGGACATCCATTCATTCGACAGGCATTTCGTGAGCTCCTGGCCGGACTCTGTAAGCAGAGCGGTGCCCACGACAGAGAAGCCTTGTGTCCTGTCCTAGCTTGCAGTCCTGCGAGAGGAGAGGGCTGATGAGCGAGATTTCCGTGACACGCTCTAGAAAGGAAATAAAAAGTGAGCTGATAGAGTGGAGGTGGGAGCTAAATTTAGACGACAGCAGGCAGCTGGGTGCTGGCGGATGTTTACAGTGGGGTCAGAGAGAAGCAGGAGCCGGCTCCCGGTGGACGCGAATTGACGTCGGGGGTTTGGAGCTGATGTGGCGGCCGTGGAGGCCGCTCCGGGGAGAAGGGCTGTAGGCAGGAGGAGCCGGGATTCCCTAGGGTTTTCGGTTGTGGAGAGGAGATGCGAATGGGCTTCTGACTCGGGTGGCGGAGGGGTCTGGGCCCCACAGGCTTGGGGCCGGAGAGGACAGCCGCGCCTGGGAAGCGAGGTTCAGTACCGGTCCGCTCCGGGTCCACAGGCTCCTCTTGTCTGTCTTCCGCCCTCGCCAGGTCCTGGTGCCCGATGACGGCCGCCCCGCCACTCCCCCGAGTGACCTCATCGAGATCCAGGTGGTGAAGGTCACGGACACCGCGCTAGTCCCCGGGCCCCCCGAGCCGGGCTACTTCCGCTGCGCTTTGTGCCCAGCCGCCTTCCGGCTGGTGTCCGAGCTGCTGTTCCACGAGCGCGGCCACCTGACAGGCGCGGCCGGCGGCGGGGGCGGCGGAGACCCCAGCCGGTGCCACGTGTGCGGCCACCGCTGCGCCGGGCCTGCCAGCCTGCGAACGCACTACGGCCTGCACACGGGCGAGCGCCCCCGCCCCTGCGCACGCGCCTTCAAGGCCCTGGCGCCCCTGCTGCGGCTCCAGCACCGCCGCGGCGCCGAGCCCGGGCCCTCGCGCGCGCCCCCGACGCGCGCCGAGGCTGCGGGGGAGCCAGGTCCCGGGGCGCCCCCGGAGAGGGCCGAGGCGGTGCTGGCGGCGGCGGCGGCGGGCGCGGCGGTGGGCAAGCCCTTCGCCTGCAGGTTCTGCGCCAAGCCGTTCCGCCGCTCCTCCGACATGCGGGACCACGAGCGGGTGCACACGGGCGAGCGGCCCTACCACTGCGGCGTGTGCGGCAAGGGCTTCACGCAGTCCTCGGTGCTCAGCGGCCACGCACGCATCCACACGGGCGAGCGCCCCTTCCGCTGCGCGCTCTGCGACCGCACCTTCAACAACTCCTCCAACTTTCGCAAGCACCAGCGCACGCACTTCCATGGGCCCGGGCCGGGGTCCCCGACGTTGGTGGCCGAGGTGGCGGGGAGCGCGTGTGAGGCAAGCCACGCCCGGGAGGAGGGGCGCGGGGTCGAGGTTGACCAGTAGCCGGAACAGCCGGCTGAGGGAGTTAACTTGGGAGGTTACAGGGAGAGGTGCGGGGGACCGGGGCAATAGCGAAGGGAGACCAGGAGCAGTCGCCTGCGCAACAGAGCTCAAGGACCAGGTTCTGGACGCCAGAAGCCCGAGCCACGCCTATGTGACACCCAGAGAAGGAGACAAGCAGCCCTGTGGTGCTCGGTAGGACCACGGGGCATTTCAGCGCCCCTTTCGAGTCCCTGGGAGAGACACAGCGTGTCACAAGAGAGGACACTACAGAGAGACAACCAGGTCCACCTCAGCACTCCTGGCCCACCCCTTCACCTGCAGAGTGCTGGGCTGCCTGGGGGACCCCTGGGTGGACCAGGATGGAATCTTTTGCCTACCTCACCAGATTGCACTGGACCTGCGCTGCCTCCCCACCGCAGGCAGTTGCCCATCGGGTGGTGTGTACAGACCAGGATCCCACCACTCAAAGCCAGAGGGTCCTCAAGTGACTCGAGCTGAGAGCACTGAGGACCTGGGCCTGTTCCAAGGGTCACTGCTTCCCACACCCCCAGGCTGGTCCCTCCTTAACCCATTGCAGCCCCCTCTTCCGACACAACTAAGAGTGGGCCCAGCAAACAACCACCTACCACCCTTCCTGAAACGGTATCAGTCTGTGGTCCCCACAGCTACAAAGGAGCCTCAGGTTTCTCTAATTTCCTCCACTTGGAATTTGAAGCAGGCAGCTACTGCCCGAGCCCAGACAGTTCTAAAAAGGGCAGGTCCGTGGGAGCATAGACTGGCCTGGGTGGGGTCAAGAGGAGGCGGGAGCCTCCAGTCTCTGGTTCCTATTAAAGGACTGTCTGAGGGTTGCTCTCATCAAGCTTGCATCCTGGTGGTCTGCTCTGGGGAGGTGTGGGGACGGCCACTCTGGTCTTGCCACCAGCAGCAACTTGCACTGGGCTCTGGCCAAACCTAAGATTGGGGGTGAGATGGTGCACCCCATCATCCCCAGCTACCTGGGGGTGTCTCAGGTTCCAGGCCAGCCTGGGCAACTCAGGGAGACCCCATCTCAGAAAAAAACCCCAAAAAGGGTGAATATGCTCCTCAGAGATGTCCCCTGTTTCCTACGTGGGGAAGGATGTGGGCAGGGAGGTGTGGTACAAGAAGGGACACCTGGACAGCCAGGCTTCTGGAAGGGAAGAGCCCCTGAACTGCTCATGGAGACAGTGGGCCAGTGTTACCCTGCACACCCAGCATGCAGGAAGCAGCTCCCAGATGCCGCAGAACGGGACCAAGGTCATTCCCTTTCCCCCAGGGAATGTCCATGCTCCAGCCTCGATGGCAGGGCTACAGTGCTTCCTTTGCTTCTTCCTCATCTACTCCTCAATTTCCTGGTGTTCAGCAGATTTTTCTTTTTCTTTTTTTGAGGGGGGCCGGAGGGTACTGGGGATGGAACTCGGGACCTTTCGCTTGCAAAGCAGGCAGCGGAACCACTGAGCTAAATCCCTGGCCCTTCAGTAGTAGATTTTTCTTCACTACTGCCCTGCAGGCCAAGCCAACAGGGTAACCATGGCAGCTCAATTCTCCGGCCTGCTTTCTCCATTCTCCCACACTGTCATGTGTCCTTGTCACCAACCCATAGTTCCTGTGGCTTTGAGGAGGGGTCACAAACCTGAGCACCCACAGGAGTGGGCGGCAATGTAAATGAAGTGTTGCAGTGGAGGGGAAATAGCAGTGAGGTAAAACAGGGCAAAGGAAGCTTGGGCTCAACAAGCAGTGGTGGCAGATTGGAGGGTGTGTGCCCCATCAGAAAAGCACAGCAGCTGCCCGGCTGCCATGGGGTACAGACTGGGTTCCTAGTTCTTCCAGTTTTCACAAGTCCCAGTAGTTCATATATCATGGGGAAGGGCCAGGGATGTAGCTCAGTGGTGCCACGCCTGCCTGGCAAGGGAAAGGTCCTGAGTTCGGTCCTGAGTGCAGGGGTGGGGGGGCATAGATCATGAAAAATCTTTTTGGCCTGGAGCATGCTGTGCACGTGTTCTGCCACTGAGCTACATCTCCAGGACTCCAGATCTTTGTGTTTAAAGGACAGACTGTACCAAAGTGTTTCACTCTCATCCAGCCTGGCAGATGCTGCTTTCCAGCTTCCTATCTACAAAGTCTTCCAAGTCCTACAACATGGAATTCAAGACCCTGCAAGATCCAGCCACACCCCCTCAGCCACCAGCCATACTCATTGTTAAAAATTCTCCAGAATAGCTGGATTGGGTTGAGCACACCAAACCCTCTGCCTAGAGTTGCTTGCCCACTTTCCCTGGCAAGCTCCTGTGGTGATGTCATTGTTCAGGCATCACTGTGTCCACACACTTCCTAGCTGTCTCCCCTTCTGATAAGGTGACTGCCCCTCCTTCCCTCGCCACACAGGGATGCTTCCATGTCTCTTAGGTTGACGCAGCTCCACTTCTGCATGACTTGGGAGCCCTGGAGTGTGGGCAGGAGGCCTGTGTCCTGGCCGGTCTGCAGAGCAGGGAGTGGCCATGGCGGGCTGGGGCCCTCTCATGTCACTCCGCCTGCCCAGTGAGAGCTGTGAAGGGGCGACAGTACTAGCAGGGCATGTGCCAGGAGCAAGCTGTAATACATGAGTGCACCAGGCTGTGGTATCTGGATGGGCTTCTCCTCTGGTTGCTGAGGGTGAGGCTGTGTCCAGTTTACTTCCCCAGTGCCCGACTGGGACCTAGCAGACAGACATCTGGGAATGGCCACTGAGTGAGCAAACTCCGGCAGAGGGGAGGGAATCCAGGCTCTGCCAGTCCCAGCGGACTTACCTGTCTCATCCACCTCTGTTTGCCCAACTCAGGGCCCCGGGTGTGGAATCCGGTAACTCTGAAAGGCAGGAGGCAGGAGGGCAGGAGGTCAGACCAGATCCTCCAGGAAGCTAAAGGCCCCAACCTGTGTTCTGCCAACACTTAGCTCCACTCTCCCTGGGGTGCAAGGACAGACGTCAGGGCCCTGTTGTTAAGATTTATTGTTCTCTGCTCTGTACAAGCGGCGTCTACCACCCTGACCCCCAACCCCACAATGCAAAAGCACTCCCTCCTGCAGTCCCAGCTCTGCATGTCCCACTGCCTAGCCAGGCTCAAAAGGAAAGGGGTGTTCAATTCAGCTCCATCTCCATCAAAGAGCTCCCTGGGGCGGAGGCGGGGGGAGGGGTCACGAGAGGGATGGAAAGAGCCAAGTTCAGGGTCCGGTTGGACAGGGAAGGGCCGAGAACCTGGAGGGTGATTCAGTCTGGAGTCCGCAGGACCTGGGCCCTGGGGAGGCCAGGCAGTCTGAAGTTCTGAAGGATGGGACAGAGACGGGGAACAGTCCGACAGCAGCCCGGAGAGGAGCAGTCCAGGGCAGACACGAGATCACGTGGGGAAGCAGCCCGGTCAGGCGTCCTTCCCGGCGAGGGCCCCAGCCCCCGGCGCTCCGAGGCCGTCGGCCTTGTGCACCAGGCGGTGCTTCTTCAGCCCGTAGGTGTTGGAGAAGCCCTCGCCGCAGGAGGAGCAGCGGAAGGGCCGGCCACCCTGGTGGGCCGCCAGGTGCTTGCGAAAGTAGCCAGGGTCTTTGAAGGCCTTGAGGCAGGCGGGGCAGCGCAGCTCGGGCCGCGGCGGCTCGTGGGCACGCTGGTGGCGCAGCACGGAGCTCAGGTAGAAGAAGCCCTTGCCGCAGTGCTCGCAGCGGTAGGCTCGCTCGCCCAGGTGCAGCCGCTGGTGCTCCAGCAGGTTGGAGCGGTAACGGAAGGTTTTGCCACACGCACCGCAGCGCTGGGGCCGCGCCACAGCATGCAGCCTGCGGTGCTCGGCCAGGCTGGACGACTGCGCGAAGCGCTTAGCACACACACCGCACTTGAAGGCGCGCTCGCCGGTGTGCACCACGCGGTGCTGTCGCAGGTACCAGGAACGCAGGAAGCCCCGGCCGCACACGCCGCACCGGTAGGGCCGCTGCTCCGTGTGGCAGCGCTGATGGCGCATGAGCAAAGCTGCCTCCCAGAAGCGCTTCCCGCACACTGGGCAGCGAAAGCCGCGCTTCTGGCGGTGGCTGCGGCGATGCAGGAGCAGGTCGTAGGCGCCCGCAAAGCTCTGGCCGCAGAGGCCGCAGCCCAGGGTCCGCCGCACCAGGTGCACGTACTTGTGCGTCACCAGGCCCAGGAAGTGCTTGAAGCTCTGGCCACACGTGGCGCAGCTGAAGCGTTCTGGACCCGCGCCCGCGCCCGCACCGGCCCCAGCAGAAGCGCCGCCCGCGTCCTCGCCCCCCGACACCCCGGCCAGGGCCGCCACAGCTGCGCCCACCTCTCCAGCCAGCCCGTTGTCCAGTACACTGGCCGCGTCGGTGCCACCCGAGCTCTCTGCGGGCTGGGGACCAGTGGGCAGCAAGCGCTCGGGGGCGGCCTGATGCACCAGCTTGTGCCACATGAGGTTCTCGATGAAGCCGAAGGTCTTGCCGCAGGCGTCGCAGCCGTAAGGTTTCTCGGACATGTGCGCCTCCTTGTGGCTCATGACGTGGAAGAGGTCGGGGAAGTGTTCGCCGCAGTCCGAGCACGCGTAGCTGAGCGCATCGGCGGGGCCCGCCCCCCCAGCGCTGGAGGCCCCGGCTCCGCAGGCTCCCGGGGCGCCTTGGGCAGCTGGCAGCCCGGCGGCCCCAGCCAGGGCGCAGGGCAGCTGCAGCCGGTGCACCTGGCGGTGGCGCGTGAGGCTCTGCGGGTAGCCGAAGACCTTGCCGCAGAGCTCGCACTTGTAGGGCCGCTCGCGCGTGTGCACCACGTGGTGCTTGCTCAGGTGGAAGGACTCGCGGAAGCGCTTCCCGCACACCGGGCACTGGTGCGGCTTCTCGCCCGTGTGGATCCGCTCGTGGCGCTTCAGCGTCTCACGGCGGCCGAAGCCGCGCCCGCAGATCCCGCAGCAGAAGGTCTTTCCAGCCGCGCCGCCCGCACCGCCTGCACCACCCGCGCCCCCGGCCCCCGGCCCCCCGAGCAGCAGCGGGTGCGCGCCCAGCAGTGGCACGGGCACAGCGCCGTACACCACGGCCGCGGCAGCAGCTGCCGCCGCCTTCTCACTGTCGCCCGCGGGCGGCTCCGTGGGCAGCAGGTAGGGGCCGGCGGGGAAGGCAGGCGCGGGCGGCGGGACGGCCGAAGCCGCCGAGTCCTTGGGCGCCTCGGGGGCAGCGGGTGGCGCATGCGCGGCCTTGTGGCGCAACAGGCTCTGCGGGGCCGAGTAGGACTTGCCGCACAGGTCGCAGGCGTAGGCCGGCCGCGCCCCCGCCCCCGCCCCCGCGTGTGCCGCCTGGTGCTTGAGCAGGTAGGCGGCGTCGCGGAAGGCCTTGCCGCACACGCCGCAGGGCAGGCGCAGCAGGTCGGCTGAGTGCGTCTTCACGTGCCGCTTGAGGCTTTCGCGCCGGTTGAAGCTCTTGCTGCACACAGAGCAGGAGAAGGGCTTCTCGCCCGTGTGGATGATCTGGTGCTGGTGCAGGTGGCTGGGCTTCTTGAACACCTTCCAGCACAGCGGGCAGGCGAATGGGCCATCTCCACCCGCGCTGGCCGCAGGGGGCCCGGGGATGCCCGCAGGGGTGGGGGTGGCACTGCCATCGGCTGGGGGTGCGGGAGCGGGCCCCACTGGGGCAGGGGTGACACCTGCAGCGGCACCGGTGGGGAGGCCCAGTGGGGCCGCGAGTGGAGCACCAGGGGGCGCCGGCGGGGCCCCCGCGGCCGGCGTGTCCTTGTGGCAGCGGCGGTGGCGGATGAGGCTGGACACGTGGTTGTAAGTGCGGCCGCACACGCCGCACTCGTAGGGCCGCTCGCCCGAGTGCACGAGCATGTGCTGCACCAGGTGCGAGGACTGCTTGAAGGATTTCTGGCACACACCACAAGGGAAGCGCCGCTCCATCAGGTACTTGAGCCGCCGGAAGTAGCCTTTGTCGTCCTTGGCGGGGTCGCAGGCCGCCCCCGTGGCGGCGGGGCCAGGTGGGGTCTGTGAGGGCGCGGGCAGCGGCCCCGGGGTCCCCGCGGGTGCACCAAGACCGGGCGCCACGCCCGGCCCTGCCGCCGGCCCGCCGCGCTTCAGGTTCCCGAACAGGTGCTGGTGGCCGGAGAGGTCCACGATGCCCCACTGCGGGGCAGGGAAGGCGGCGTCGAAGAGCGGGGGTGGGGGTGCCCCAAAGGCGGGCGGCAGCGGCGGGTCGGGCTTCTTGGCTGGGGCGGAGGAGGTGGAGGACGAGGAAGAGGAGGAGGTGGAGGAGGAGGAGGAGGAGGAGGAGGAGGAAGCTGAGGATGGCGCCTCGGCCTTGGGCTTGAAGCTGGCCGGTGGCGGGTAGTCGAACTGCGGCGGCGGGGGCTGCGGCGGCGGCGGCGGCGGGGGGCCCGGGGCGCAGGGCAGCGCAGCCACGGCCTTGGCGTGCTCCCCGTATAGCTCCATGGGCTCGAAGCGCTGGTGGTTGAGGAACTCCAGGAAGTCGAAGGGGTAGCTCTGGAAATGCACGCCATCCTCGCCCCCCAGGCCGCCGTTCCCGCTGCCCCCCGCTGGGTTCGACTCCATCTCAGCGGAGCTGGGAGACCCTGTGAAGAGAGGCGGGGCTGAGGACGGGCGGGGTGCCCTCCCCTTCCGCTCCAGCTTCCCGAGGTTGCCAGCCTAGGCGCGTCACACCGTCAACGCTGCAGACCCGAAAGCTTCTTCTACTCTTTGGAGACACAGGGAGGCCAAAGGCCTCCCTCAGGATCACAGAGCAGCAGTCTTTTCTATTTTGGAGGTCTGAGGGTTCAACACAGGGTTTGCATGTGCCAGGCAACTGCTCTACCACTGAGCTCCATCCCCAGCCTCTCCACTTTTATTTTGAAACAGGCTCTCACTGAGTTGCCAAGGCTGGCCTGAAACTTGAAATCTTCCTGCCTCAGCCTCTGGCGCAGCTGGGATTACAGGTGTGCACCACCACACCTGGCTCAGAACAGCAGGCTGTAATGGAGCAACTGGCACCTCCAGCCAGGAGACCACTCGCCTCTCCCAACGCCCTCGGGTGTTTCCCCTCATAGAGGAAGGAGGAGATGGAGCCAGGAGGCAGGTGACTCATCTAGGGGTGCTCCCCGAGTATGAGGGGCTCATACTAGGGACCTGGTGGAAGGGGGTGGTGGATATGGCCGTAAACACACAATGGATTCTTCCCTCTGCTGGGAATGTTCATCCCCAGACTCGAGCCCCTTCCTGAGTGCACTTCCGGTCCCCACTTGGGACCCCAGCACTTTCCAGCCCAGCATCCGCTGAACTCTCATGGCAGTTAACCACCACCACCTTTTCTGCTCTGCAGTACTGGAGACTGAACCCTAGCCTTTGCCCTGAGCTTTATCACCAGCCCGATTTTAGTTTTTTGAGACAGTCTCACTAAGTTTTCCAGCCTAGGCTTGAACTTCCGGCCTCTCAAAGTGTACGATGACAGGTGTGCACCACTGACTCACTCATTTCTTCACCATGTGTCTCCTGGCTGTCACTAAGAGCAAGGCTCTGGCCTGCCTTGTCCAGTGCCTGCTCACAGATGTTTGCTGATGTGCAGAAACTAAACACCACCTTCCTAAACCTTGGAAGGGACCATGGAGTAGCCACAGGGAAGTGAGGAAACGCTCCGTGATGGATGAGAACAGAGCCTCGCCCTAGGAAGCTAAGGCGGCAGCTAGGGCAGTGCCTGGGTGGGATTCACAGTCGCCAGTGCCTGCACTCATGGGTGTTGTGCAGCTTGTGACTGGATGAGACTCTAGGGAAGGACCCCAGTGGGGACATTTAGTAGGGATGCAGCTGATGTGAGGTGCCTGCCAGGACGAGGAACTCTGGGGACAGTGGAGGCATGAGAAGGGTACTGAGACAAGGGCCAGAGGCAGGACGGGGTGTTTGGGCAAATTTCCAGAGAACCAGGACAGGTCCTCTTAGGGGATTCGACCCTTGAGTTGCTGTCTTTCTAAGGGAAGACGCCTAACAGGGTTTTACACAGAGTGGCACAACCAGGAGAGAGGTGCTCCTGGGGCGGGAGTAGTTCCCGGAAAACAGCACAGCGAAAGCTTCCACCACTCCCATCTGTTGTCAGGCATCTGATGTGTGCCCCTCCCTTGTGCCACGAAGGAGAAGCAGGTGTCTGATGCCAGGGGTCTGTGAGCTCTTCGGGGCCACAGAGCTTCCTGGTGCAGCAACTGCAGCCTATCGGTGGTGGTGACAGTTACAGTCCTGGAGGGTAACCTGTAGCACTAAATGCCCATACCTAATCCTCCCCACAACCCGGGGGAATGCTCACCATTACTGTCTGAAACCCCGAGGAAGGACGGGCCCTAGGGTGGGAGGGTGACTCAGTCTCCAAAGCCACACAGCAGGCAGCGAGTTCGAGTCTGTGCTCCTGTCCCTAAAACATGCTGTACAAAATACCAAATGCCTCCGTCTTCCAACACACATGGAGCTATGACCTCCAAATCCCGAGTCTGTGGGTGAGACCCAGGGCCAGTATGAAAGGCTGTGTGGGTGCTGAGGTGGCTCGTCACATTCAGACTGCTAACAGACTCAGGTGTGACTGCTCCCTTATAGACACAGGACCAAGACCAAGCCACGGCCCCTCTGCGCACAGCCCTGCAGTGTCCCCGTCCCACTGAGTCAAACCCGTCCTCCAGTGTGCTGGCTCGCATCGCTCCTGCCTTTGTCCGGGGCCCTTGCTCCTGCCCTGGAATGCTCCATGCCCTGTGCCACCCCTGCTCTCCCTTCTTCCTGTCTTTGCTCACCTGTCCTCTCAAGGGGCCCTCAGTAACCCCCACCTGTCCCCCAGGCCCACGAACCTCCCCTGTCTTCATTCCTCTCATTACCACCCGGCATAATCTAAGGGCCGTGGATTCTGGTTCCTGTCCAGTCTGCTGCTCTCCCTCTCCAGGGTGAGATTTTTATGTCTGGGTCACTGCTTGGTCCCTATGACCTGTGATGGTGCCTGGCTTGATACGTGTTTGTGGGATGAGGCTGAGCATGGAAGGACTGGTTTGCTGGAAGATGAGCCCCAGTAGAATCCGGGGCTCCATCACAGTACCCCTGGAGGGCACAACTGTTCAGAAGACGGGAAATTGACACTTAGAGCTAACTGCTGCTTCTGTGGTTTATTGGAGGGGCAAGAAGACGAGTGTGTCGGGTGAGGCCTTCCTGGCAGCCCAGCCCCGGCCCGATCCCTCACCCCACTGTAGTTGGCTTCACACTCGCTGAAGTACTCTGACCTTTCTTCGCCTCTCTCCCAGCACATCCACTCTGCGTAGACACAGGGCTCTGCCTACTGTTGTCTGTAGCGTCCCCGGGCGCTTGCAGCTGTTGAACACCCATTTATGAATGAAGGCAAAGGTGCTCGCTTGGGCAGCACAAGTACTGAGAGTGGAGCGATACAGAGAAGTGTGAGTGAAGGTGAAGAAGCCCTGGGCTTGGCAGAACTGACAGTGCCCAGAAACTCTGCCGCAGGCCTTGGAGACGACGCCTTCCCGCGGCTCGGGGTCCCCTTCAATCTGCCCCTCCACTCATCATCGTCCCCGCCACCTCCGGGCCTTGGCACTTGCTGTCCCAATTTGTTCCCCCAGCTCTCTGCATGGATAAGGTAGCTCTCACACAGGCTGCCCCTCTGAAGTTCACTAGCCTCGCGCAGAACCCGCACAGGGTGGTGTTATCTCCGCCGCCTCAGCTAGACGGTAAGACCCGGGAAGATGAGACTGCATCTTTGCTTCACAACTCTACGCCCTAGACTAGAACAGTGAACACGCACTTGGTAAACAATAAATGCCTACGAGGAAGGGTGAGCCACACGCCCGTGGAGCGCAAGGGTCTCTCCTAGGAACACCAGGGCCGGGCCAGGATAAGTGGCCAGCGCCAGGAAGAGGGGTGCCGCGCAGAGGGCGCTGTTCCGGGGCAGCAGTGCTGAAGACACAGGGGCCGGGGCCCAGCAGGCCACTCTGCCGCCTCCCGAGGGACAGGATGTGGGTATTAAGAGAAGGAGCGCTAGAGGGAGCTCCTCCACTGAGGGGGGTGTGAAGGGGTGCCTTGAGAATCGCCAAGGAGGTTGCAGGAGGGGAAAAGACATTCCTGGTATGGACCAGAATAAAAGCATTTTTCACCAACAAAGGGGTCTCTGGGGGCGGCTCGTGTATGGACAGAGAGTAGGGGGCAGTTCGGGCGCAAAGCACTAATGCACCTCTCCCGGGAACCATCCTTTAGCGGGGGGACTCGGCCCCTGTAATGGGTTCAGCAGCAGCTGCCCTAGGACGGGGAGCGATCCTGGTGTCACTGGCGGGGGGGGCTGTCCTGCACCAAGCAGCAAGGGGCTATGTGCAAGAGATCCCAAGAGAAAGCATTAGTGGGAGCCCTGGCAGTTGGGCCGTCACGAATGGGGGCGCTTTGCAGGCGTCCACCCTGGGCTGCCCACAGGCAAAGACTGAATGGCCTTATGGAGAGCAGCGGTTGGGGTCCCCTGGCTAGGCCCGGCGGAGGCACTGGCGCTGAGGGGCGTCCCGGGGACCGCTGCAGGCCAGGACGGGGCCCCCCGCCCCCGCTGTCCCCGGGCCGCGCGCCCGTCACTCACCGGCGCCGGGGTCTCCGCCGGGAGGAGGCCTAGGAGGCGGAGGAGGCGCCGCCGCTCCGGGGAGACCCGAGACCCCGACCGGAAGTGCCGCCCCCTCCCCCTCCTCAGCAGCCCCGCGCCGCCCGCCCGGAAGCGGAAGTTGCTCCCGTTCCCGAGGCGCCGGCGTGGAGGCTGCAGAAGAGGTGGCGGTGGCGGAAAGAGAGAGGAAGTGCGCCTGCGCACCGTGTGGCGCGTGCGGGCGGGGAAAGCTGAGGCTGCTTCCTGTAGGCAACCGCCCGCAAGTGCGCCTGCGCTGTGTGCGCCTGCTGCCTCTTAGGGCTCCGCCCACAAGCCCTGGACATCCGGTGGAGGCACACCCTGGGCTCGGGTCCCACGCTAGAGCCCCGCCCCCTTGTGGGAACCACGCCCACTCCATAGATTAATGTTTTCGGCTCCACCCCTCTAGAAAATCTGTCCCCTTCGCTCCATCCCCGCAGTTTCTCCTTCCCTCTCTCCAAGCTCCCATTCTCTGGAATTCAACCCTTCCTTCCAGGCCATGCCCCTTAAGCCCTGCCTCTCCAAGCTACTTAAACTTGCCCGGCCTCTCGTACTGCAACTCCGCCCCCCGTAGCATTTAAACTGTACCTCTCCTAACTTGCATGCTGTACAGGTAATTCTGCCTCGCACCTCTAGAGCATTCCCTTATGTCAGTGCTTCTCGGAACGTGGTCCAAAAGCAGTTTCCAACACCCTCTCTTCTAACTCACCTCCACCGCAGTGAGCTAAACCCCGCCTTCAGAGCTCCTCCTACCGACCTCTGCCTTTCCCGGGCACCTCCTTCCCTCCCTCCCCAGGAGCTGATCAGCAATCACGCCCACCCCTGCACACCCGCACTTTCTCCCGACAGTCACACCCCAGCTGTCCTGGTCGCGGCCTTTCCTACGTCCCTCCTTCAGCCCAGCCCCTCAGCTCAACCCCATCCATCCCCTCTAAATCCCTTTCTGCTGGCCTGTACTACAGCTCCTTGAGCCCTGCCCAAGCCTTACCCCTTTCCAAGCCCTGTCCTAACCTCACCTAACTATCCATAAAGCTTCCACCATTTGGCTCAGCCCCAGCCTGTGCAGGGATCTAAACCCTACTGCTCTCCTTCAGTTTGCATTTCTGTATTGGTGCTGGGGAAGGAACATGCTACCACTGAGCAACACCCCAGCCCTGAGACTCCGTTTTCCTTGCAAATAGTGGGTCTTCCCCCCAAGGAATGGGACAAGTGTCAGGCGTGGAGTTTCTGGGGATCGGGCTCGGGTGCCGTGGGTGCATGTTTGCAGAGCAGGGTCAGTGCTTTACACAGAAAATGGCTATTTATTGGGAGCGCTTGGGGTCTAGTGGGGCTGAGCTGACGAGCGGCACCATCAGGAACACACACGGGGCCAGCAGGCAGGCTTTATTCCCACAGCCTGTGCCTCCACGGGCTGGTGAGTCCGCGGGCCGGTGCCAGGACGCAGCAGCACCCAGACACGTAGACCCCCGCCCTTGGCCCTCTCCCATGGCAGGTGGACCAGCAGGAACCGGGGTGCCCTGGCCTCCGGGCCCAGGCCCAACCCCAACCGAGCTCCGGGCTGCAAGCCTGAACCGGGGGCCGGGGGCCGGGGCCGGAGGTGCGGGTCAGGCGGGCTCGTTCCCCTCGGAGCCCTCCTCGTGCGCTCCCTCGGTGGCCGGGATGCCCTCATTGTCCCACGGCGGCTCTGGCCTCGGGTCCGGGCGACACACGGGCAGCCCCAGGGCCTCGGGGTGCTTGCGCTTGGAGTGACGCCGAAGCGTGTTGGCCTCGGTGAAGCGCAGACGGCACACGGGGCACTGGTAGGGGCGCTCGCCCGAGTGCACGCGGTGGTGGTGCGCCAGCTCGCCGGCCTCGCGGAAGCGGCGCGGGCACAGAGCGCACAGGAAGGGCCGGAGCCCCGCGTGGATGTTGCAGTGTCGCCGCAGGTGGCTGGACCGCTTGAAGGTCTTGCCGCAATCCTTGCACTCATGTGGCTTCAGCTCCGAGTGCGAGATGCTGTGGCGCTCCAGGTCGGAGAGGTAAGGGAAGGCCCTCAGGCACACAGGGCAGAAATGCGGGGCCCTCCGAGGGCCGGAGACCTGAGGCCCAGCGGCCACCGAGCCCTCCGAGACTGTGTAGGGCACGCCCTGGTCATCGATCAGCAGGAGGTCGCTGCCTCCTTCGCCGTCGCCGCTGTCCACTGCAGCTGCCGGCAGCCCCTGTGCCAGCGAGAGCTCGGGCCCTGACTTGGGGGGTCGGCCCCGCTTTCGGGGAAGCGAGGACTTGAGCTTCCGGTGACAGGAGGCGGCACCCCCCGGAGGTCGCCCTCGGCGGCCCCGGGGCACAGGAGGAAGTAAAGCCTGAGGCTTCTCTTCCTCCCCGGGCAAAGGTGAAGAAGGCAACGGGCCTGGGCTGGGGGTGTCCATGGAGCAGTGAGGGGCTTGGGTCTGGGCACCGGATCCAGCTAAGAGGAGAGAGGGGCAGCGTCAGTTCGTGCAGGACTGGGACACCTGTGTCCCCTGCATCTGACCCACCCGTCTCTCCGAGTCTCTGGACCTGGGTATGAGTAAGACTCACCCAGACGCACGATCACAGCCGCTGCTGGGCAACACAGCAAGCTGATCGGTAGCAGTTGGGAAACGGGACACTAGGTGGCCCTGCGCCTCCCTAGCTCGGCCCCTGCCCGAATCTAGTAGTTCAAGGCCAACAGGAACAGAAACAAGGAAAAACAGGCAGAGGGAGTGTGCAGGCCTTCAAACAGCCCATCAGACTCCAGCCAGAGCCTCAGAAGCCCTGGGAATGTTCTTGTTCCCTCCTGATTGGCAGAAGCGGAGAAGAGGTTCAGGACTGAAGACAGGGACGGGCCCGGGGAGGAGTTCGGCCCTAGTTCGTGCCTGAGGAAATATATGCAAGTCTCGGAACAGAGCGTCTAGCCTCCAGGTCGGACATCCTGGCCTGTCACCTGCTCTGTGTGTGGCCTCGGACAAAGCATTGACTCCTGTGAGCTCAGTTAAATCTTTCGCAAGGCGGTCCTTGGTGCTCCCCACTCGCCCAGGCACGTCCCGGGAATAATCCACATCAACTGTCCACACACAGACGGCCAAACGCGCCGCGTCAGAAGCCTCACAGGGAGTAAGCTCGAGCCAGCGCTCTGAGGGTACACCTGTCCCGTTTTAAAAACGGGGACACCGACGCAAGGGAAAGCCGAGTCAGTGGCTCGAGTTCCTTCTACCAATGAGTGGCAGGGCCAAGACTTCATGGTCTTGCTGATCCCCGTGCCCCAGGGAAGGAGAAATGGACCCAAGCCAACGGGACATCAGGAGGGCTCTCAGGCCTGGGCTGAATTAGCAAGTTCTCCTCTGTGAAACCGATATGCCTAGGCGGTGCACAAGTCTGGGATGCAGTAAGCACTGCAAGACCCACCGCCACCAGCACCTTCGCAGCGCGTACTAGACCAGTGATAGCGAACCTTTCAGAGACCCAGTGCCCACCCTGCAACCCCAAACCCACTTATTTATTGCAAAACGCCGACACAGCAGTTAACCCGGAATGCTCGGCTGCCGGGGCGATTTGGAGTGCCACAGGTTCGCCACCTCTGCACTAGAGGCTGGGCGCTGGGAACCAGGGGTGCACGGATGGGAGCATACGGCCAGCCTGGGGAGTGCTGCAGGCCCCCGCATGCCCTTTTAGACTGTGTTTTGGGGCTTGCGAGCGCGTGGTGCTCCGACGCAGCTCCTGAGCGTGCCGGGGAAGCGCCGCACCTCTCTCAGGGGCACAGAGCCGAGGGCAGAGGGACACCCTTTCCATGGCCAGTCGCTTCGCTCCCGGGGGTACCCAGGCTGGGTCTCTGGAGCACGGGGAACCGGGCAGCCCTACCCCTCGTGGGTCTCCCACACGCGTGCGGGCGCGCCCCCAGCGGCCCCGAGCGGCGGCGCCCACGCGCGGGGCGGGCCCTGCGGGGGCGACGTCCAATGAGCGTCGCGGGGCCCGCGGGCAGCGAGGGCGCCAAGAGGGGGTCTGCGCGCGCGAGCCCGGCCGACTCTGCGGGGCGCGCGCGGCCCCGGGCCGCCCCTCCCCCACCCCGCCCGGCCCCCCGCCCCTCGGGTACCTCATTTGCATGCCGCCTGGGCTCGCGAGTGTGCGCGCGCGGGGGGCGACGGGTCGGCGCGCGGGAGGGGAGGGGGTAAGGGGGCCCTGCCCCTCGGCGGCAGCGGGGCGCGCGAACTCGGCCCCGCCCCTCGGAGCAGAAGCCGGCGGCCCCGCCCCTCGCCGACGCCCGCGGGGAACAAAGGGGCCGCGATGGGTCCTAGGGACCGTCTGGATTCATGCAGGGCCAGGCACCTGCCCACCAGTCATCTTCGTTTGCCCCTGGGGCACATAACCTCCCACCATATTCCCAACCACATGAAATGCCTTTTCTCCCACAAAACACCCAACCGGGCGACGCAAACACAGATATAGACTAGACGAGAAATGGGAAATGGCTGCTAGGTGCCCATAACTGACATGGCGCTCGATAGCTTCGCAGTCCCCCGGGCGCTAATTGTGTAAAATGGTGCCTGGTCTTTTTTGTCCTTGAATTGCAATATATGCACTTCGACTGCTCTCGTCCCTCCTGATGCAGCTCGACGTCCTACGCAGAAGGAGTATGAAGGTGAAAAAAAAATCATAGTTGGCCAGCGTCGAGCGGACAGCGAGAAGCCCCGCGCTGAGCTTGTTGCCCTTAGTCTTCCTGGCGCCAAGATGGCCCTAAGCCCCACCCTTTGCCCTCATCCAAAATGGCGCCAGTCTGGCTTCACTCACCTCCAGGACTGGGACGCGAAAGTAAAAGAGAAGGGGGGGTGGAACGAGGGAGCTTAGAGGGCGGGATAAAGGGGGAGTGCGGGGGAGGGGGGGGAACCGAGGCGGAAGTCGAGGGGCCCCCTGGGTGGAAGTGACGCTGCCCCCGCTGCCCAAAATGTCGGCGCCCAGAGGGAGGTGTAAGTAATTAAAGAGAAAAGCGGACTGACTTCCCCGGCCTCCCGGGGCCGCGCCAGGTCTCCAGGTCCTCCACTCCGCAAGAGCGAAGCGGGCTCGTCGGTCCCCAGCCCTCTTAGCCTGGCCCTGCCCCGGGCTCCCGGGGCTTCACCTTTTACGGACAGGGGGAGGGGCACAAAAGCCTGGCTTGGGGCCTGGGTCCTCGTGCGGACTGGGCGGGGGGGGGGGGGCCGCCACAGTCCGCGAGATGCAGGAGGGGGCGGGGCCTGGGCTGGGAGGAGCTGTGGGGCGGGGCTTGGTGGGGTGGTGCTGTGTGGAAAGTGGGAGGGGTTTGTGTTAATGGGTGGTGCTTTGAGTGTGGGGCGGGGCTAACAGTGTGGTGGGTGTGGCCTGGGTTGCAAAGTGGAGGGAGCTGCCTTGAGGCTTAGTGGGGAGATTGGAGCGCAGCGGTGAAGTTTGGAGTTAGAGGTGTGTGGGCATTACGGGAGCTGGCTGTGGGGGTAATGGAGAGTTTTAGTGAAACTGTCGTATGAAAAGGCCTGGCCTGAGGGAGCCCAGAAAGCGACTGGAATGGAGTGCAGCGGCTCGTGCAGAGACGGGGCTTATTTGAAGGAAAGATCGGGTAGGAGGTGGAGGCAGACCTCAGTGGCCTGAGGAACTCAGCAAAATTGACAACTTGGAAAGCTTGTGGGTGGAGGCGGCGGCCAGGCGGAATGTAAAGACCGGTAGTGATGCAGAGCTCCAGGGGTCCGCTCCCGATTTTCCCGGGTTCGGGACTTGTCCTCCCTTCCCTAAGTGATCATCGTCAAAGAACAGTAGGGGCGCTCTTGGGGGATGCACACGGGAGTGTAGGGGCTCAGGGAGGGGCCGGAGAGGCGGGACAGCGATGGGAGGTGGTGAAAGCCTGGCGGTGAGGGAATCAGAGGAAGGAGTTTGGCTGGGCGCCTAAGCGCATGCCTGGACTCCCAGCTTCTGGGGAGGCTGAAGCAGGAAGATCTCAAATTCAAGGCCAGACTGGGCAACGTATTAAGGCCATGTCTCAAAATAAAATAAAAAGATGGAGAAGTACCTCAGTGGTAAAAGCACCGAGTCGATCTCCAGTAGGAGAGAGTTTAAAGCGCCAGGGGCGTGGCTTGGGCCGTGGGCGTGGCTCCGCGCGGGAGGGTCTCCGGACACGGTCTGTGATGCTCTCACCACTATCCTGTCTCCTCCCCTCCAGAGAGAGCTCCACCCACGTTGCACCGCGCCACCATGGATGATCCCACGCTGCCGGCGCCTCCGGCCCCAGCGCCCGTCCACGTGCCGGCGCCCCCCGCCGCCACCGCCCCCCGGGTCCCCTTTCACTGCAGCGAATGCGGCAAGAGCTTCCGCTACCGCTCAGACCTGCGGCGACACTTCGCCCGGCACACGGCTCTCAAGCCCCACGCGTGTCCGCGCTGTGGCAAGGGCTTCAAGCACAGCTTCAACCTGGCCAACCACCTGCGCTCGCACACGGGTGAGCGTCCCTACCGCTGCTCCGCCTGTCCCAAGGGCTTCCGCGACTCCACCGGCCTGCTGCACCACCAGGTGAGTCTTGCGCCTTCGGGGTCCCCCCCCCACCCGGCCGCCCCACCAGCCGCGCATGCGCAGTGAGCTCGCGCCTCCTTCATGGGTCCCTGCCTGGCTTTGCTAAGGAGAGGGCTTATCTCATACACAGCACCTCTCCATTCTGCTTCCCCTGGGCTGGCGCCAGGGCTGCAGAGAATCTGCATCTCTGTGAGATGGTAGGAGCCAGGTAGATGACAAACAGACAAGGTTTCAGACAAGCATGTTGAGCCCAGACCAGGAGGAGGTGAGGGAGTCCACGTGGAAGAAATTCCAAGCAGCAGGAACAGCAAGTGCAAAGGCCCGGGGGTGGGAGGAGCTAGGAGTGTTCAGGGAGGAGCTGAGGCGGTAGGGCCTGCCCGTGTACCAGGCACCTCCTGTCTGTGTCTTTCATGGGCACCCACTGTTTAGAGCCCACGCAAGTCAGTGCCCAGGGAGCTCCCTGACCCTTCTGCGGGTCACAGCCTGTGGCCCAGCACCAAGGAACACGTGGAACCACTTAGCACCAGCTGAGTAACAGGCTCTCCAGGGAAGACCAAGGACACATCAGGCACAGTCTGCCACCTGCCACTGTGAGGGAGCCCCTGACCAGCGGGCTGGGTGCACCTTACACTGTGCCAGAGGCTGAGGGTTAGGGCGACAATAAGGGTTAAGGGGGCCCTGGGCTGCCTCTGAGAAAGTAAGCATAACTGGGTCCGGCGAGAATGGGACGTGGGTTTCCAAGGAAGCCAGGCAGGCTTTTGAAGAACGGGAGGCTGAGGCAGGAGGATCCCAAGGTTGAGCCTAGCGAGGGCAACTCCGTGACTCAGCAAGTTCCCATCTCGAGAAGACAAATAGGTAGACAGTAACACCAGGACTGAGGATGTAGTTAAGTGAGAGCTCCCTGGGTTCAACCCCAGTACTGGGGGAGGGCAGGGGCCCCCAGGGGAAGGGACAGGTCTTTCCGGGCGCGGGGATGGTGCCAGCCAGCCCCAGCCGCCCACCCGCGGGAGCAGCCTGGGCTGCAGCGTGCCCTCGGGCCGGGGGGCTGGGCTGCGCGGTGCCGGGGGTGGCGCATGCTCAGGCCTCCCCTCCGCCCAGGTCGTGCACACCGGTGAGAAGCCCTACTGCTGCCTCGTGTGCGAGTTGCGGTTCTCCTCGCGCTCCAGCCTGGGCCGCCACCTCAAGCGGCAGCACCGAGGCTCGCTCCCGCCGCCCCTGCCCCCGGGCCCCGGGCTGCCGGCGCTGGGCGCACCCTGCTCAGCCTGCTGCAGCGCGGGGCCG
>NW_004624832.1:1811546-1926316 GCF_000247695.1 Heterocephalus glaber
GCGGGCGGGGGCGGCTGGGGCCTGGCCGAGGCCGCAGCCGCTGCTGCCTCTTCCCTGCCGCCCTTCGCGTGCGGCGCATGCGCACGACGCTTCGACCACGGCCGCGAGCTGGCGGCGCACTGGGCGGCACACACCGACGTGAAGCCCTTCAAGTGCCCGCGCTGCGAGCGCGACTTCAACGCGCCAGCCCTGCTGGAGCGCCACAAGCTCACGCATGACCTGCAGGGCTCGGCCGTGCCACTAGTGCAGGCCTGGGTCTCAGGATCCGGCTCAGCTGCAGCTGAGGAGGCCGAGGCAGGCGGCGCTCCCCAAGCCTGGGTCAGCGCGCTGCTCCTGCGCCCCGCAGAGGGCGGCGTGCCCGAGCTGGGGGCACTGCTCTCCGAGGGCAGCGGGGAGGCCCCGGCGGCTGCCGAGCCAGCGGAGGACACGCTGTACCAGTGCGACTGCGGGACCTTCTTCGCGTCGGCCGCAGCGCTGGCTGGCCACCTGGAGGCGCACTCAGGCCCCGCCACCTTCGGCTGTGGTCACTGCGGGGCGCTGTACGCGGCGCTGGCCGCCCTGGAGGAGCACCAGCGCGCCAGCCACGGCCAGGGCCAGGGCCAGGGCGGCGCGGAGGAGATGGGCGCGAGGGCGCCCGAGGGGGAGCGAGCTTCCGGGGAGCGCGCCACGACGCCGGGCCGCAGCAAGAAGATCTTCGGCTGCTCCGAGTGTGAGAAGCTGTTTCGCTCGCCACGCGACCTGGAGCGCCACGTGCTGGTGCACACCGGCGAGAAGCCTTTTCCCTGCCTGGAGTGCGGCAAGTTCTTCCGCCACGAGTGCTACCTCAAGCGCCACCGGCTGCTGCACGGCCCGGAGCGGCCCTTCCCCTGCCACGTGTGTGGCAAGGGCTTCATCACGCTCAGCAACCTCTCCCGGCACCTGAAGCTGCACCGGGGCATGGACTGAGCCGCCCGGCCTGCGGACCCGGGAACCGGAGCCTCCCCGGCTGGGGACCCCAAGATGTGCAGGGGGAGGTACCCCGATTCACACGCCTCTTGACACGTGGGGACCGAGGGATGAGAAGCGTGGGTCTCCAGGAGTACCTCTCCAGTACCAAGATGGGGCACCCCCGGGGTGTCCCAGCGACCTGGACCTAGGGAGTGCGGGACCATGCCCCATAGTCCGCCTGATCTCCTCCACATGGACCCACCAGTGGCCCCAGAAGCCGAATATAGCCGTAATCTGCCTTTCCCCATTTCATTCCCCTTGCTGAAAGAGGACCAGGGTAGACGCCTGCCTCTACCCTCCCCTCTGCAGAATGGATGGCCCTGCGGATCGCCCTGTCCTTAACACTGTAGTAGAGTGGCCCAGCACCCCGCCCAGTACCCCGCCCAGGAGTGGACTGACGCAGACCGCTCTGTCTGGCGTGGGCAGGTGTGCGGATGCCGGCATCTCCTTAGAGCAAGGAGGGCGCATGCCCCTGCCTTGTAGAGTGTGGCTCAGCCCAGACAGTCCCAGGTGGAGGTGGTGGGCACCCGGCTTCCCCCCTCCACTGTAGCACCTGTAGGCCTTGTCGACGTCTGTCTGCGTCCCTCCCAACACCACAGGGAAGGGGGAGGTTGGCTGGGGTGCCCCCCACCATGAGCCTCCACCTCGCCCCCTCTCCCCCTGCCCAGTGTCTCCAGGGCCCCAATAAACCTCGTCCTGTCAGTCACTACCGTCTCCTGGCTTGGCCCTGGGTCGGGGCGGGGGCGGGGGGGATCTCTCCTGGACTTAGAATCTGAGTCTCCAAATTAAAGACAGGTCCTGGCTCCCTTCAGAGAAATTTATTTTTCTTTGTTTTGTGGTGCTGGAGGTTGAACCTATGTCTTTGGACATGCTGGGGGGGTGCCCTAACCCAGAGCTACTTCCCCAACCTTTTGGTTTGTTTTTTGTTTTTGGTACCAGGGATCCAACTCGGGACCTTGCGCTTTCGAGGCAGGCGCCAGAACCACTGAGCTAAATCCCTGGCCCCCCAACCTTTTGTTTTGAGCTAGGATCATGTCAAACCACCTAGGCTGGCATCCAACATGTGAGCCTCCTGCCTTAGCCTCCTGGATAGCTGGAATTACAGGCGTTTGCCACCACGCTTAGCTCTTGAGGTTTTGCGTCTTAGGCAGGGCTTTGAGTCCCTTACATCAGAATGGTTTAGAGCTCACCTAAATGGTACAACTCTGTCCCTTGTATACAAGATCCGACCCCAATAGACGGACATGGCCCCTACGAATCAGACTGGCCCTCAGAACCGTCAACCTGTAGGACACACCCCCTTGGAAACCAAACTCCTTAGAGACTCCGAAGGAAGAGGCCCCGGCCCTTTCTAGACTGCATCGGCCATTGGTGTGAGCCCCGAAGGGTCAGGATGGACTGGTCAGGTCTACCTGAGGTCCTCAGAACCGTGGGTTACGGAGAAAAAGGCATCTGCCATGAGCCCCCTCAATAGCTCCCCCTTCCTTTGAACACACCTATCCCATCATCTGGCTACTTTCCAAAGCAGTTCTAGAAGTCCTCTTTCTTGAGATGGGATCAAAAATACGGTGAATGCTGCTGTCCACCCAGTGAAAAGGCGGGCACATAAAAATGCAACGTGTCCTCGTCCGCCTCTCACTGTGTGGTACCCTGCGACTCTGGCTCTTCCCCAAAGTTAAAATGAGCATGGAAGGGAAATGTTTTGAATCACTCACGATGTAAGGCAGCCACAGCTCGAGACCCTCATGAGACCCGGAGCTGCTCCAGAGAGTGGCAAGAACGGCAGGGTATGTGTGTTTTCTGTTTAGATGCACACCATATATTTTGAGCACACCTCGTAGACAATAATCCCGGTCCTTCTGGAATTCATATTGTAGTATGAGATTATAGCAGAATCAGAGAACCCTGAAAAAGACAATTTCAGATGGTCACACTTCCTTGAAAGGCAATCAGGAAGGGCATTGGGCAAGTGGCCAGGCCCTGACACCTTAGGTGGGATGGCCAGGCTGGGAGTCTGCAGAGCTGGCATCCGTCTGAGCCCTCAAGAGTTGCTTCTCGGCTTCAGTTTAGGACTCCACATGGGCCGTTCATGCTCTAAGGCCCAAGATAAGCGAATTTGCTGCTGCTGCTGCTGCTCTACCAGCAGGAGCGAACCCTGGAGTAATTCACGTTCACAGCAGCCACGGGGCTTGGGTGTAACTTGGCGTAGAGCACTTACTTAGCATGCACGGGGCTTGACCCCACAGCACCCACATGTCCGTGCACATACACACACAGGAATGCAGTGGGTAAAGAAGGTATGTTAGGATATGTTTGGGGTTGTTTTGTTTTGTTTTTGAGACGGTCTTGCTATGTGGTTCAGCTAGGCCTGGAACCCATTATGTAACCTTGGCTGGCCTTGAACTCAAGGGGATCCTCCTGCCTCAGCCTTCTGAGGGCTGGGATGACAGGTGTACACCACCACACCCAGCTGTTAGGGTAGGGAATAGAGCAAGTACAGTGAGAATGAATGAGAATATATCGTCACCTCAGTGGAATTACGATGAAGCCATGAACAAGAAGCCAGGGCATAAGAACAGGATTCCAGAATACAGCATTCAAGGGCAAGTGGAACTAAATTGTCACATTGTTTAGGGTGCATCATGGGTAGCTGAATGAGTCCTACAGAAAAATAGGAAAAACATTTTTCTATGAAACTCAAAGGATGGTGCTACACCTGCCTGGCAAGTGCAAGGTCCTGAGTTTGATCCCCAGTATGGGAAAAAAACCACAAGTGGGTTGGACAACTAAGCTCAGACATCAGTAAAGCCAACTGCAGATAGCTAGTGACATCCTGTTTCTTAATCTGGAGGTCATTTTACAATGACTGGTTCAGTTTGTTTGTATTGTGCACTTTGTGAGTATCACATTTCACAAAAAGAAACATTTTAAGGAGGGAGCCAGCACTCTAGGAAGCTGAGGCACTAGGATCCCAAGCCCAGCCTGGGCAGTTTAGCAACTTAGCAAGACCCCATTTCAACATAAAAAGGACCAGGGATGTAGCTCAGTGCAAAGGCCCTGGGTTCGATCCCCAGTGCCAAATAATAATAAGAAAGGAGACATACTCAGGGACAAGCACAGTAAGAGTGTATTAAGCAAGGGCAACTTTCAGTTTCCAGTTTGAACAGGGTTGGCCCCTTGGGACCGAAGCCAGGGCCCCCCCACACACCCGCCCACCCTGAAGCCTCTGGGAAATGCTCAGCCAGGAGTGGGTACCTGGAAAGGTGCCAGGGTTGCCATGGCAACGGCCTAGGGACGAGGCTGCCACTCCCCTCCCTCCCCCACTCCAGCGGGGGCTCGGCCCATTTACCCTTTAACTCCACTGAGGGCGCGGGGCTGGACCCAGGACTCATGTGGTGGCCTTGTCGCCAGATGGCCCAGGAGGTCCCTTGAAAGACAGGGACTTCGCCAGGGCACTGCATTCTTGACTTCTGTCACAGAAGTGGATTTCAGGACGTCTCCCAGAAAATCCCTTTGAGAGGGGAGGGGAAGGGGCTGCAGCAGAAGCTGGGGTGCGGGTCCAGTGGGGCAGCCAGGCTGAGCAGCCCCACCCTAAGCAAGAGACCCAAACACAGGGAGAGCAGAAGCCCCCGCTGTCCTGCTCCCAGTCGCCCGCCAGCCTCCTCCCGGAGCCAAGTCACTGATTTTAAGCAAAAGCAGTTTTTCTCAGAAGAAAACACAAATCATGCTTTTTGTTTCCTTGTTTCAATTTTTTAAAAAACAAACCTTTTCACTATGTACTTCAGGCTGGCCTTGAACTCACTATGTAGTTCAGGCTGGCCTCAAATTCATAGCGATCCTCCTGCCTCAGCCTCCCCAGTGCTAGGATATCAGCCGAGTGCACCATGACTGGCTACAAATGAGGCTTTTAATGTGTGAGCTTAGGGTCTTCTGCCGCTCTGATGACCCCCAGGTTTTATTCTCCTTTACTCTGGGGGACACCATGGCGAGCACACCCCGGTGGAATGGTGTTCCTGGCTTTTGAAGGCAATAAGCTTGTTGAGGGGTGGGAGCGGGGAAGGGGAGAACACACAGTGCTCCGAGTGGCCCCACAGCGGCCTCTTGCCTCAGCGTCTTAGGGAAGCAGGACAGACTGAGGGCTCTGCCGCGGGCGTCCACCCCAGCCACGCCTGTCCGAGGTGCTGGGACTGGAGGACGGAGGGGCCGCGTCTGTTCCTCACCTCACCTCCGCATCTCCCCACCGCCTGTCTGCGCCCTTCCCAGGGTGACCGATCTCAACGCCAAGCATGAGCGCCGCCCCTTTTGGTATCGGGGATTGAACTTGGGACCCTGCACCTGCAAGGCAGGCACGGTGCCACTGAGCTAAATCCTCCGCCCTCCACCCCCCCATCTCCCCCCCATTTTTGATCCCTCTTTATTAAGCAGCAAGACGCGCCCAGTCCGAGGCGGTTCTCTTGCGGTGGCAGAGGGGACCGCAAGCACGGGGTGACTGGAAAGGAGCCCATGTCCGTTTTCAAAGTGAGGAACATGGACCGCGACCTCAGCCAGGCTGCACAGGACGGGCCCTCCGTGGTCCACAAGGCTGGACGGAGGGAAGAAGAATGTATGGAGATCCAGGGGCTGCAAGTGCAAAGGCCCTGGGTTCAGAAGGAGTGCAGAGGGCGCTGCGGCTGCAGCCCAGAGAAGCAGAAGTCGGGGCACAGCCTCGGGACAGGTGCATTGGGTGGGGCCAGCGCTGGAAGGTGTGGTGTTCAGCTCTGAGGGGACACGAGGTGGCCCTCTCACCAGCCCGCCCCTCCTCCCAGCCTCCGCACCAGCGGAATTGCTCTAACGCTGATCGGGTCCTGTGCTCGCACTCAGACCGCCTCCGCAGCTTCTCAGTGCGCTGGAGCGAGTCCGAGCACAGCCTGGCCTGGGCGGGGAGGCCACTCCGTCCCGCGTCCCTGTGCCAGGCTCCAGCATGTCTCCGCACCCTGTCGCCTCTGGTGTTCCCAATGCCCCCAGTCCTGACCTCTGGCTATGTGCTATTCTTTCCCCTTGAACTTTTCTTTCCTATCATGCTTATTTCTGAATTGATTTCTTTAAAGAAAAAAATGTCAAGCCTTCCAAATGAAATGGTAGAATAATGCACACATGCCGGGTACAGACTCAAAAGAACTCCAAACAACTGTGCGAGCAAAAAGCGTTTACCTGAATGCTCACAACAGATCAAAGAAACAACCCAGATGTCTGCTACCACATAAGCAAATGTATTTTACTGTACAAAAGAATAGGTTCAGCCATAAAAAAGAATGAAGGACCAGTACCTGATACAAAACGGATGGACCCTAAAAGCTATGTCAGGACAGGCTCAGTAGCACAGGCCTGTAATTCCAGAAGTAGGGAAGCTGAGGCAGGAGGATTTCTGGGAGTTCCAGGACAGCCTGGGCTACATAGTGAGACCCTTTCTCCAAAAAACAAAATAACAAAAACTTTTTGTTAAGTGAGAGCAGCTAGTCACAGAAAAGCACATGCCCTCTGAGGTCATTAACTGAAACACCACAAACAGGCAAATGCCTGGGATCAAAAGGCAGATTATTGGTTTCGGGGGGCGGCTGTGGCACAGGAAATGACTGATTCATGGAAACAGGGTTTCTGGGCTGATGGGAAAGTTCTGGAATGAGATAGTGGGTGTGGCTGCACAATATAAACACTCAATGCCACTAAACTGAACACTGTAAGATGGTTAAAATTGTACATTTTATGTTTTGTATAGTTTAAGCAGTTAGCACACGCACCCATATACTACCAGCTTGGAAATGTCAGAGCTGCAGCTGAGTCCCAGGGACACCCCTCCAGGACCCGGCCGCTTCTCCCTTCACAAACGGAACCCCCGGCCCAAATCGGGAGCTTCTTCTTCCATGGATATTCTCAGACTTTTACTCTTTATGCATGTACCCTTTATCTGGCCAGGTGCTTTTCAAAATCACACTGCTGATGCACTGTCATTTCTATCTCTGTGAAGTCAAAAATCTTAGGGCTGGGGATTTAGCTCAGTGGCCACACACCTGCCTTGCAAGTGCAAAGTCCTGAGTTCCATCCTGGTACCGGAAAAAAAAAATCTTAGTGATCCAGGTGTGATGGCGCACACCTGTAATTCCTGCAGTCTGGGAGGCTGAGGCAGGAGGGTCAAGGTTCAAGTTCAGCCTGAGCCATTTAGAGGCTCAGAGATAAAGAAGAGGGGCCAGGGATTTAACTCAGTGGTTCCACCACCTGCCTCGCAAGTTTAAAGTCCTGAGTTCGATCCCCGGTACCAAAAATAAATAAGTAAAGAAAGAAAGAAGGGCTGAGGATGCAGCTCAGCATGCCAGAAGCCCTTGGGTTCACGCCCCGGTGTGAAAGTGGATCGAAGCTGGTGAGGTTCAGTCCAGGAATCAGATCTGCTGCCAGTGTCTTGTCTTGGGGTTCTTCAGCTCTGTCCACCAAGAGTGAAGGCCAGGCTGGCACAGGCTGTTCTCTGCCACATTATCACCTGGGATGGTTCATGTTTCCTCGCTGATCTTCCTGCCCTATGGACGAAGCCATCCACTGGGTGGGTCAGTCATGACTGGTCACTCAGCCCTCACCCTGATGGGGACCGAGATTGCTCTCAGCGCCATGTGACACAGGCGCCATGTGACACAGGCACCATCAACCTCGTGCACACAGGACCTGCATGTTTCTGCTCTCCCGAAGGAGAAATTCCTGGAATTCCTGGCCTGAGATGGCCACTCCCAGCGCCACCCCTCCCAGCCACGGACATCAGACCTGTTTGCCACACTCGTGTCAGCAACTCGTGCCATGACTGTAGCTCAGACAGAGGCGCACGCAGGTGGAGCCCCAGCCTCCAAGCGGCCTGAGGCTCTGGGGAGGGGCCCCGATGGCTGCACCCTTCGAGCTTCTGCGGAAACATCGGGGCCCCAGGAGGCGATCAGGTAGCCCCTACTCCCAGTGGGAGCTTAGCTCTACGCCTCCTGTCCCCCATTCTGATGACACCCCCTTTTTTTTTTTTTTTGGTACCGGCGATCGAACTTGGGTCCTTGCGCTTGCGAGGCAGGCGACAGAACCACTGAGCTAAATCCCGAGCCCTGCACCCCCTTTCTGGTCAGCGTTGATCGGTGTCCCCTGCCTCCGCCACTGCCCCTGGCCTCCAGGATTCGGTCCCACGGCCTCTGTTCGGTCCCGGGACTCCAGCACCAAGGACAGAGCCACCTCATAGTAGGTGCTCAGTAAACACTGGCCACTTGGGTGGAATGAATGGAAACGCGGGGGTTTATCACAGAGGGGAACCTGAGGCACGGACAAGGGAAGGTCGCTCGTCCAGGCAGCCAAGGGAAGGCGGAGCCAGGTTCGACGGACGGTCACCGCACCCTGAGGCTCTGTCGCCGATTCTTCTCCCATCCCCACCTGTGCCTGGGCCCTGCACAGCGCCTGGCACCGGCAGGACCTGGTCAATGCGGGTTTGTTGGCGGATGAATGAATGAGCGTATTTGCCAGGGGTAGAGGGGGCTGGGCTGGGCTCCAGGCTCCTCCCCGCCCGTCCGGACAGCTCAGCCCCGCCCTGCGGACCCCAGCGCCCCCGCCCGGTCCCCGCTTCCGGCTTCCCAGCCGCTCTCTCCTCTGCCAGGCTCGGCCACAGGTTGCGTTTCCGGGAGGAAGGCTTAGGCGGTGACACCGGCCCAGCCTCCTCCCCGCCCCTGCCGCGGCCCCCTCCCTCCCGCAGCTCCGCGCGTCCGGCCCCGGAGGAAGAAAGGAGCAGGAGGCGCAGGTAAGGGGGACCTCGAGAGGGAGGGGACCCCGGCCCGACCGGGCCCAGCTCTGCAGATCCAGCTGCTGCGGGGCCTGCACTGCGGACAGCGGATCGCAGGGATGGGGACCCAGGCCCAGCACCTCGCCAGCCCCTTCCACGGCCTCCTCCTCCTCCCTGGGTTGCAGGAGGCAGCGGCAGCTCCCGGGCTCTGGGACAGACCCTGCCCAGCTCCTCCACTGGACGGAGAGCCACTGTCCTAACCACGGGAGTGCACTCCAGCCACGCTCCTGTCCAGTCGGCTCCCGGCCCGGCCTCCTCCCTCAAACCCGGGGTCCAGGCCCAGCCTCCTCCCTCAGACCCGGGGTCCAGGCCCAGCCTCCTCCCTCAGACCCGGGGTCCAGGCCCAGCCTCCTCCCACAGAGCTGGATTCCGAACTCTCTGGCTCCCTGACCTCCCATCCCCTCCGTTCCGGGCACCCCGTCTCTATTTCCAGGCAGAACAGACTTTGAATCCCAGCCGCTCCACTGGGGGCCCTAGGGTTGGTTCCCCTGCCCTTCCCCAAACTTTTAGCCCTGGTCCTGGAGCAGAAGCAGCCGTCTGACTGTCTCCTCTCTTGTCTGTCTGTCCTCTGTGTCCCCGCCCACCCTCCCGTCCTCTGGCCTCCACACCGCCCCGTCCCGGGTCCCTCCCCTCCCCTCCCACCTCCCACCGTTTCCCTGTGCTGTCTATCGCCACCCTGTGTCCCGCATCTTCTCTTCCTCTCTGTCCCCTCATCTCTCATCTCTGCGCCTCTGCCTGCCCCTGGCCGCGGCGCTGACCCTCCCTGGCCACCTCCTCCCCTCCCCAGGCCCCGCATCTCTCCGTAGGATGGATCCGCAGCCCCCTCCGCCGGCGCAGGGCAGCCCTCCTCACCGCGGCCGGGGCCGGGGCCGAGGCCGGGGCCGCGGCCGGGGCCGGGGCCGGGGCCGCGGGGGTGCGGGAGCCCCGCGAGCGCCCCTGCCGTGCCCCACCTGCGGCCGCCTCTTCCGCTTCCCCTACTACCTCTCGCGGCACCGGCTGAGCCACTCGGGGCTGCGGCCTCACGCGTGCCCGCTGTGCCCCAAAGCCTTCCGGCGGCCCGCGCACCTGTCGCGCCACCTGCGGGGCCACGGCCCGCAGCCCCCGCTGCGCTGCGCCGCCTGTCCGCGCACCTTCCCGGAGCCCGCGCAGCTGCGCCGCCACCTGGCGCAGGAGCACGCAGGCGGCGAGGTGGAACTGGCCACGGAGCGTGCGGCCAAGGAGGAGGGCGAGGGCGCTGAGCAGCCGGCGGCGGGCGCCGAGGGTGAGCCGTGGGCCCCCGGGGAGCCCGAGCCGGCCGTGACCCCGAGCACGGAGCTGCACACACCCGAGCCCGAGGCTGTCGAGGCCGGGGCGGCCGAGCTGCGCGCGGAGCTGGCGCTGGCGGCCGGGCGGCAGGAGGAGAAGCAGGTGCTGCTGCAGGCCGACTGGACGCTGCTGTGCCTGCGCTGCCGCGAGGCCTTCGCCACCAAGGGCGAGCTCAAGGCGCACCCGTGCCTGCGCCCTGAGGGCGAGCAGGAGGCCGAGGGTGGGCCGCCGCCGCGGCCCAAGCGACACCAGTGCTCCATCTGCCTCAAGGCCTTCGCCAGGCCCTGGTCGCTGTCTCGCCACCGGCTGGTCCACTCCACCGACCGCCCGTTCGTGTGCCCGGACTGCGGCCTGGCCTTCCGCCTGGCCTCCTACCTCCGCCAGCACCGCCGCGTGCACGGCCCGCTCAGCCTGCTGGTGCCGCTGCCCAAGAAGGACGACAGAGCCGCGGGCGCCCGGAACTCGGGCCGGGGACCCGAGGGCGGCGAGGGCGCCACGGAGGGGGGCGACGGCGGCGAGAACGGGGGCGACGCGGGCCCCGCGCGCCCCCCCGCCGGCGAGCCCCGCTTCTGGTGCCCTGAGTGCGGCAAGGGCTTCCGTCGCCGCGCGCACCTGCGCCAGCACGGCGTCACGCACTCGGGCGCGCGCCCCTTCCAGTGCGTGCGCTGCCAGCGCGAGTTCAAGCGTCTGGCCGACCTGGCGCGCCACGCGCAGGTGCACGCGGGTGGCCCGGCCCCGCACCTCTGCCCTCGGTGCCCGCGGCGCTTCTCGCGTGCCTACAGCCTTCTGCGCCACCAGCGATGCCACCGCGCCGAGCTGGAGCTGGAGAGGGCGGCCGCGCTGCAGGCCCTGCAGGCCCAGGCTTCGCAGTCCCCGGCTCCGCTGGAGCAGGAAGCCGAGGGGCTCCCGCTGCCCGTTGTGCGCATCAAGGAGGAACCGCCCTCGCCGGGGACTCTGCCCCAGTCCCCGGCGGCACCCCCGGTCTTCCTCAGCGCCTCCTGCTTCGACAGCCAAGACCACTCAGCCTTCAAGATGGAAGAGGACGAGGTGGACAGCAAAGCCCAGCTGCGTGGCTTGGGCGGCCTGGCCTCCTGACCCTCGAGGCCCCTCCGCCCTCCTCTGGTTTGCAATGGAAGGAGAGGACCCCCCTTGCTGACCCCCTCGAGCCCTGGCCCTAGGAGCAAAGGCCCTGGGCCGCCCCCACCCTTCGCCCTCCCCAGACCCCGATGCCGCCCCGAAGAGCGTCTTCAGGCAGGACGACTTGGAACCGGAGGCAGAGGCCGCTAGGCCAGAGGGAGGTGGGCGGGTGGCCTCGCCCGGCCGGCCTGTCCCGTGACACACACTGGACACCATCACCTCTTTGGAACGCCCACCAGGGCGCCCTGTGAGCAAAGGTCAGACCCTGTCCCTCTGTCTGTGAATAAATGTGAGCTCGTGAACCTGCGTGCTGCTGTCTGTGCAGGGCGCTAGGGGGCTCGCACGCCGAGCCCTCAACCAAGCAGGAAGCCAGGAGCCTGAGAAAAAAGGGGACGCAGGGTCCTCACACTTGTGTACCCACCAGAGACACACACCACCGGGTCCTGCCCATGCTGAGGATGAGGAAGCCAATCCCTTCCCAGGGAGCCGAGATCTACAGCTGCACTGCCCCAAGGGAGCTTTTTGTGGCCGTGGAATATTCTAGATCTTTTCTGTTCTCTAGCCATGTGTGACTGTTTTGTTTAAACGTAGAATAAGTAAATACAGGCCGGAGTGGCAGTGGGTCTCACTACCTGCTCAGGCTGGAACTGAACTAGCCAACCTCCTGCCTCAGCCTCCTAGAGGGCTGGGATTACAGGTGTGCGCCACTGTACTCAGCTCTACCTTTTTCCTTAACCCACTTTTTTAGGCCATAGGAGTGGAGTGGAGGGAGGAAGAGTGTCTGCCAGCCAACCTTCCTTAACCTCTTTCTTGTGCCATCTGCCTTCCCACCACCACCTTCAGTGGCTCTCTTGCCATATGTAAATAATAGCACTTAGGTGTCCTCCCTCCTGCAAGAAAAAGGAAGTGAGCATGGGGGTCACCCCATTTTCCAGGCCCCAAGGGGCAGGCGGTCCCCCCACCTGAGCCCTTGGAACACAGCTGCCACTAACCATCCTGGCTGCTCCTGTGGCGTGGGCTGGGTTGGGCTTGGAGGACAGTGTAGGTGACCGCCCAGTCCAGCTCAGGGGCCAGGCAAGGACCAAACACGGGCACCAAGAAGTTAGGGTTCCCTGATGAGCCTGTCCGCCAAGGACCGGTCCTGTAAGGCTGGGAGCCTCGGTGCTATTCCCCAAGCCTCCCCCTCCCCAGGGGCCGTGGTGGCTCCCTAGTGTCACATGCAGGTGTGAGCCACTGTTCAGTGACCGCTTCTGTGGTCACACACCTGGCCAACACAGTGTCATGAACAAAACCTGCCATAGGGCCGGGGACTTAGCTCAGTGGTTTCACCGCCTGCTGTGCAAGCGCAAGGACCCGAATTCCATCCCTGGTACCAAAAAAAAACCCTGCCTGTCAAGAGAGGGGGCTCCACAGCCCCACTTGAGAGGGGACGCACTGAGCCGGCGGTCGTGACCCCTTGTTGTCCCTTCATATTCAGCGAGCTACTTCCCAGGGAGGGCTGAAGACAGCAGGGTCCCTGCTCGTGGCCGCTGCCACTTTGTTACCACACCCAGGCTGGCTGACAGATAGATGAGCTGGCGCCCCTCCCCCAGGGAAGCAGGGAGCAGCTCACTTTCCAGAGGCAGGAGGAGCACCCCGAGAGGGAGGCAGACTCAGACCCAGGGACAAAACCGCCACACCCGGCTCCCCAGGCACAGCCAGCACCCGGCCTCCTTTATAGCTCAGGTCTGCAACACCCTCAAAGTCTCCTGCCTGTGGGAGGGGATCAGGTCGTGGAGTCGCTCTGCTCCTCTGGGTTCGTCTGCAGAGGAGTTCTTAGCTGACTGTGCTGCTGGGAGGCAGGGCCTGGCGGGACATGGGTCTCTGGGGGGTGACCTGGAAGGGTGCTTTGTGTCCTTGGCTCTTCCCTTCTGTCTCTGCTTCCTGGCTGCTGGGGTGAGCAGCTGTCCTCCACCAGGCCCTTCCACCACACTTTCTGTCTTGGAGCTGGCCAGCCATGGCTGAACCCACCGAAACTGTGAGCCAGATAAACCTCTCCTCAACGCTGCGGGTGTCGATGTGGTGTCCCAGTGCCATGACAGCTCACTGACACAGTCCCCCCACATGCATCCTGCCCAGGCCAAGGCCCCATCCCTGCACTGGGAGTGCCTCCCACCTTCCCCACCCTATCCGCCACCTCTGCCTCATGCAGCTGCTGCCTCTGGAGAGAAACATTCCCAGGAAGAAATCCAGACGCTGTGGAGAGGACAGGCCTCAGAGAGGCAGCGAGCTCCTCTGCTTCACTTCGGAATACTCGGACAGAGGCTCTGGGGACAAACAGTAGTCTCACTGGGTGTGGGGGGCAGGCCTGGACTACACAGCCAGACTCTGTCTGACACAAGCCAGGTGAGGTGTGCACCATACCAGTCCTGTGCACAAGAGGAGGGTGGGCTGATGGGAGGCATCTTAGAGCTTTCAGTGATAGCAGCTGGCTGCGGTGGCACTGTGCTCAGACCCTGGCACACACATAGACAACACTCGCCTGCAGGGCCCTCAAGCCTTTCTCCATACCTCGGAGGACCACGCAGCTTGGCTTTAATCCTCAAGACAGCCCTATAAAATACTTACCACGAGCTCCAGTCGTTTTTGGTTTTGGGTTTTATTTGTTTGTGTTGGTGTTTCGAGACAGGGCCTCACTGTGTACCCCAGGCTGGCCCCTGGGAGGGATGGAAATGCTCCAGACGGACCCTGGGAATTGCTGCGCAACTCCATGGATTCACAAGTCGCTGAACTGATGGGAGAAGTCTGAGATCCTGCCTCAAAAAACCAACAAAACAAAATTTAATACAGTAAAAGATACATTGCCATGGATCCTCCTCCAAACACACCACGTACTCCCCACAGCTTCAAACACACTTATGTTCGTTCTTGGCAATCATCTTTTACGTATTCAGTTTTTTTGTTGTTGTTGTTGTTGTTGTTTTTTGGTACTGGGGATCGAACTTGGGTCCTTGCGCTTGCAAGGCAAGCGACGGATCCACTGAGCTAAATCCCCAGCCCCAACATATTCAGTTTTTATCAAATTTAAACACTCACCGTACATTTCGATCCATCACACATGTGTCCATCACTCTTGGGCAGATTCTAGGCACAGGACTAGGTGAAGCTGCAGAGAGTCTATGATGATTCACTTTTCAAGAAACGCTGGATGTTTTCCCCACGTGACTGCACCATCCACAGCTTCCCCAGCAACATCAGCCCCAAGAGGCTCGATTCCCACAGAATCACCAGCACAGAGAGGCGACCCACTTGAACCAAGGCCACACAGCAGGAAGCGGCACAGCTGGGGTGGCCCAGCACTGTGGGCCAGGGAGGGAGGAGCCACGGGTGCCAGTCGGAGGAGAGAGCAAAGGGACAGTGTCCAGAGGGGCTCTGCAGGGGCTGGGGTCCTGGGGCAGCTGTGTTAGCTTTTCTCTCATTGCTGAGACAAAATACCCGATACCAAAGTTAGAGGGGAAGGGTTTATTTGGCTCACAGTTTGTAGAGGTTTCAGTCCATAGTCAGCTAGCTCCAAGGCAGGGATGGCAAACAGGCCTCACAGAGTAGAAACAACATGGTGTGTACAAGGCAGCAAAGGTAACAAGGGACCTTAACGGCATCTTTCTGCTCCTTTTATCTTATTCAGACTACTGGGATTAGGGAAGCGCCAAACCAATCACTCACATGTAGTGGTTTAGTAATCACACGCTCATAACCCCAGCGTCGCACATTCCAGATTCAACCACCTCCAAAAGAGAAAACCTCACCTCATCCGCATGAGGCTTTGGGGTGCTCTAAGCACAAACCATCACAGCAGGGATGTGACAGTGGGGAGCAGGGAGCCTTGGGGTGACAGAGCCTTACCAGAGGGGCATGGTGGTGGGAAAGGAGTAAGGGGTTGTGGACCGCGGCTCAGTCAGGGACTCAAAGCCAGATGGGGCATTGGAGAAGCAGGCAGAGCCGAAAGGATTTGACTTGTTTCTTTTATCATGTTATTGTGAAATTTTAAAAACATATGGAAAATGACCCAGGCATTGTGGCCTGTAATTCCAGGACTTGGGAGGCTGAGGCAGAAAGATCACCATGACTTCAAGGCCAGCCTGAACTACATAGCAAGACCCTGTCTCAAAAAACAAAAACAAAAACAAAAAACGGAAAGTGGAAACCACTGAATGGTAACTCCCTGGAGTCTTCAATTGGTATTTTGCTTTATTTTCTTCTTAATCTGTCTATCCATCTGTCCATCTGCCCATCCATCCATCCACCCGCCATCTTTTTATTTTATTTATTTATTTATTTTTTTTTGATACCGGGGATGGAACTCGAAACCTTGTGCTTGTGAGACAAGCGGTGGAACCACTGAGCTAAATCCCCAGCCCCCACCATCTTTTAAAAATAAACTTTATTTTTAGGGTAGTTTTAGGCTCACAGTAGAATTGAACAAAAGTAGAGACTTCCCAGACATCTATCTTTAAAAAAAAATTCAAAGCAACTTATAAATAGCAATTCACTTTGCTCCACACACTCCAGCGTGCCAATCAGAACAAGCTAGCAGATACCTAAGTTTCTTGTCCTTAGCAAAATGTAAGTACAGTGCGATGCATATGTTTTCAATGCTGTGTTTGACTCCCCTGGACAAACACATACACCCGAGCAGTACAGGCCTCCTCTTCACAGATTCTCCCGGCTGCTTCTGACGCCTTTGCTGGTCATGGGACAGGGCGTTCATAAGCCCGGTCGCTGCTATACTTGCTTCATTCCATTTTTACTTTTTTCTTTTTACTCAGTGCTGGGGATTGAACCCAGGGCCTGGTGCTCTACCACTACGCTTCATCCTCTGCCCCTCCCTTTTTTTTTTTTTTTGGTACGGGGGATCGAACTCGGGTCCTTGCGCTTTCGAAGCAGGGGGCGAAACCACTGAGCTAAATCCCGGGCACAGCCCTCCCTTTTTTTGGAGACAAGTTTTTGCCAAGTCTCCAAATTGCTCAGGCTTGGCTTTGACTTTCGATCCTCCTGCCTCAGCCTCCATCATGCATGGCTTCAGCTTTTTTTTTTTTTAACCGCTTTTTCTTTTAGAAACGTTCAGACTTCCAGAGCAGGTGGAGTAACAGTAGACCCCTGTGGACCCGCATGCTTCCCCAAAATGTTGCCATCGCCCACTACCCACCGCAGCTCGTCTGTCTGCACCCCCCAGCGCTCCACCTCCTGGGGGGCTTGGCTATTTCAGGGAGGCGTTCGGGTTAGGGCAACCTTGCCGTTTGACTTTGGGGGCCGGGCTGGACCCCCGGGGCCTCCACATCTCAGTGCATGCGCACCCCTGGCCCCCTGGCCACCCAGGGCTGAGGAGGCCCCTCGTGAATCCCATTACTGTCAGGGCTGGGCGTTGCCCTGGCGATGCTGGCCTGGCTTTCCTCTCTGCTCTCCCAGAGCGCTCGGTGGGCGCGGGGTGGAGGCTGTGGATGAGCCCCTCGAGCGCTCCAGCGAGGGGACCCGCCCGCGGTCCCTGCGCGGATGCTCACTTGAGCGCCTGTTTAGGCCACCATGGACTGGCAGAACCTCGGGTTTTAGTCCCTTCTCGTCATTCACCTCGTCGAGGTCACTTACCTGTGTGTGCCCAGCGCGAAGGACAAAGCACAGAATCGCCGGGGAGATGCTGGGGGGGGGGGGTCGAACCAGGGCCTTCGCACTGAATCCCGGCCCTTTTTATTTCTCATTTTGAGACTGGGTCTCGCTAAGTCGCTAAGTTGCCCAGGCTTGGCTTGGACTTGCGATCCTCCTGCCTCAGCCTCCCAGAGTGCTGGGATCACAGGTGTGCGCCACCTTCCAAGGGGAAGGGGCCCCGGTGCCCAGCCGCTAGAGAGCTGAGCCTGAGGGCCCAGACGGGTGCCCCACTCCCCCCAGAGGAGCCAAGGCCCGGATTCCAGCCGGCAGAGCCTGCGCCCCTTATCTCCACTGGCCCAGCCGTGCCTGGCAGGAGTATTTGCTGCTCTACCCGGACCCACCCCGCCATGGACCCGCCCGCCCGAGCAGGGCAGAGACCAGCACACAGGGCCAGGCCCGCAGGGAGAGGCGGGGGAGAGAAGGAGCAGCGGCCACGCCAGGCTTCTCACCGCCCACCTCCGAAGCTAGTGTTTGCTCGGTGTGAAGCGCACACACCGTCCTCACTGGATCTCTCCGCCTCCAGGCTCCCGCGGGCAGCTCTCTGCAGGATGCCCCACCCTCCCCTGGGGCCTCCTTGTGATTGCCCAGGAGCCCTTCCCTACCCCTCACCCACACCCCACCGCTTTGTCCAGCCCTGTGGTCAGTAGAGATCTAAGAAACCCCCGGTTCCCTGCTCCCGGTTTTCCCATCTGCGGCTTTCCTTCCGGTGTGTAGCTGAGGAGGGCTGGGGTAGTAGGTGGCATTCAGGTTCCTAATCAGCTGACTTCAGGACAGGGAGATGACCGGGTGGGCCTGGCCTAACCAGGCAAACCCTAAAGGCAACAGGGCTTTTCCTGGAGCTGCCGCCGCTCCACAGGGGGAGCATGAAGGCAGGAGGTACCCACGGCGGCGGCGGCAGCGGCGGCAGCGGCGGCAGGAGACTCAGACAGCCTCTGAAAACCAAGAGGGAGTCCAGGCCACGCCTGCAGGAACAGGGCCCCGCCCCTCCCCCGCCCCTCCCCGCCCACAAAGGACACAGCCCCGTCCCACACAGGACCCAGCCCCGTCCCATGCAGGGCCCCGCCCACAAAGGACATAGCCCCGCCCTGCACCAGACTCGGCCCCGCCCACAAAGGACACTCCCACCCCTGCAGGGCCCTGCTCCCGCCCACACCCGGATTTCTGCCTTTCCAGACAGAGAGTGAGCGTGATGGGCTCGTATTCCTGACCCAGCCCCTCCAAGCTCTTGGGGCCGGTACCAAGCAGAGAAGAGGACTCAGCTGCCCTGGTTTGCCTGCTTCCTGGCGGTCACCCCAGGGCAAGTTAGTCTCGCTGTCTCTCAAAAGACCGCGTGCAGCTGGGCCTGGTGGCACAGCCCTGTAATCTCAGAACTCAGGAGGCTGAGGCCGGAGGATCGCCAAGAGTTCAAGGCCACCAAGACCCTGTCTCAAAACCAAAACCAAAAAAGTTTAAAAAATTAATTCACATACATAGAGTTCACCCACTGCAAGCATGCGGGCTGAGGGTGTTTGTGTGTCACAGAGCTGTACATGTGTCACCAAATCAACTTTATATATTTTGGTGCCAGGGATCAAACTCGGGTCCTTGCGCTTGTGCAGCAGGCAGTGAAACCACTGAGCTAAATCCCCGGCCCCCAAATCAACTTTAGAATGTTTTCATCACCCTGAAAGAAACCCTGCACCCCCTTAGCCATCACCCCTAATGCCTCCCTCACCCCCACCTTCAGCCAGGTGGGCTTCCCATCTCTGTAGCTATCCCCAGACCTTTAAAATATATATACAGTTTTGAGACAGGGTCTCCCTAAGTTGCCCAAGTGAAACTGGAATTTTCGATCCTCCTGCCTCAGCCTCGCTCGGTCCTGGGCCCCTGCCGAGTCCCCCGACTGTGCCCCACGGCCTGCTTGCTCCGTGGCAAACATCGCCAACAGCGGAGGCCAAGGGCATGAACCTCGGTCGTCCATGGAGTCGCAGCCCAGAGCTGACCCTGGTGGGACGCGGGAGGGGACTTGGTCCCTGGCAGGCTCTATCCTCAACCGTGAGACACGGCTAATAATAGGCGCCACCTCCCTGGGCCCTGGAAAGGCTTAGCATGGGGCTGGTCAGACACAGAGCTCAGGAAATACAACCAGAATCATTGTTAATCACACAGGATTTACGGAGCCACTGCAAAGCCAACATCTTTGGCCACCATCTGTCCACTCCTTGCACACGTGTTTCCTGAGTTGAGGACAAGAGAATTTGGGTACTCCAAGTCCCTCTGTGAGGCTGGGCACGGGCTGAGATGCCAGGTGCCGCGCCCGAGGGACTTTAATCCCAGGGCACTGGGGAGCCATGGAAGGCTGTGGAGGGGAGGAGGTAGTGGGCCAGAACTGAGTGTGGTGGCAGATGGGTTCTGCTCACAGCAGGGAGGGCAGGGTAAGCCTCGATTCTCAGTCCGTTGTCTCCAGACTCCACCAGGGCCTGTGGTCCCCGATCTGCCTGTCAATCTCTGCACCTTCTTCTGCTCTTAGCACTGGGGACAGAAGCCAGGGCCTTGACACTGAGCTACACCCCACCCAACCCCACCCTCTTCTTAAAATATTGAGACACGATTTTGTTAAGTCACTCAGATTGAGCCCAAACTTGCATCCTCCTGCCTCAGCCTCCCGGGTGCTGGTATGACAGGTGTGCGCCACCATGCCAGGCTCATTTTTATTTTTATGAAAGTAAAACAATGCAGGGTGAGAATAATCTTGATGACAGGTTTACTTCCCTCAGTGCCTTGGAGGCCCCTTATTCATGGTGGGTGAAGGAGACCAAGGGACAGAGGAGGAGGGTGCTCCGTACCTGCAGCACCGCCCCACAGTGGATGCAGTCGTTATGTCCTGCAAACATGTACTAACAAAAGCAAAACATTTAAAAAGTCTCCGAAAGCACCAGATTAGCCCAGGGGAAAGATTCCTGCAGGACTCCTATCATAGTGTGGTCCCCAGCCCATGGGGACATGACCTTGCCCATGCTCGTGCTTCTGTTTAACACCCTGGACAACCACATTGCTAGCCATGGGGCGTGGTGGCGTACCACTGTCATCCCAGCACTCTGGAGGCTGAGGCAGGAGGATCACCATGAGTTTGAGGCCGGCCTGGGCTACATAGTGAGACCCTGTCTCAAAAAGTGAAAATAAAAATCAATAAATCCATATGCTAATTCCAGGATACTGAACCCACTGCCAACAGCACAGCCCTCAATGAGCTCAGGGGACTCACAGGCCCATGGGTGCTGCCAAGTCACAGTGAAAGGCACAGAGAGTGACATTCAGAGCATCCAATCAGTGCGAGCAGAAGCCACAACAAACAACAACTGACAGCCACAACACCACTGTGATTGTTTTTCTTTTACCTATTTATTCCTTTTTAACTGACAAATTCAAATTGTATATGTTCCCGGTGGATACCATGATGGTTTGCTTTTTTTTTTGTACCAGGGATCAAACTCAGGACCTTGAGCTTGCAAGGCAGGTGGCAGAACCACTGAGCTAAATCCCCAGCTGCATGATGTTTTATTTCTGATATTTTATGCATTTATTTTATTTTGAGATGGAGCCTCACTAAGTCACTAAGTTGCCCTCCCTCTCTGGGCTTGAACTTGTGGCCCTCCTTCCTTGGTCTCTCAGAGTGCTGGAATGACAGGGATGCCCGGTTATTATTAGTAGTAGTATTATTAGTATTATTAGTATTATTATTTCCTGAACTCTCCCGTCTCAGCCTCTTCCCTGGGTACAGCACATTGTTTTGAACAGCAGCACAGTCACCACTGATTGGGGTTACAGACTAACAGGGAGTAGGCCGATTTCCAAATGGAAAATCCACGGGTAACAAGACGGCCTGGGGATCCACAAGGTCGTCACAAGCCAGGTTGTTGCTTGCTTGTTGTCCCAACTGCTGGGAAGGCTGAGGCAGGAGGATTTTGAGTTTGAGGACAGCCCAGATGCAGAGCAAGACTCTGCCTGAAAGTAAATCAATCAGTAAAGTTACCCAGCGAGGAAGTTGTTTACACCCTGCTGTCTTTTTGAAGCCCGGAGTTTATTTTACACTTAGATCCTTCTCAGGTTGGAAATACCACTGTCACCCGCAGCTCTGTGTTGGAAGAGGCAGGGGTCTGCTTCAGGGTCTGGAAAGATTTACGACAATAAATAAGTAAGAACCCAGTGCCAGACTGGACGGCCCCAGGCTATAAGAAAGCTGCATGTGCATCGGGGCCTGCTGGCGCTCACCCGTCATCCCAGTACTCAGAGTCTGAGGCAGGAGGGTCTAAAGTTGGAGCCCACCCTGAGCAACTTAGAGACTTAGGGAGACCCTGTCTCAAAATGAAAAATTAAAGAGTTGGGCATGGAGCTCAGTGTGAAGGCCCTGGTACTGCAGAAAAGAAACCAGCTGCACAGCCCCTCCCGGTGCATGCTCCCCTTGGGGAGACCTTAACCACGGAGAGCAGGGGAGCATGGGCAGGCAACACTGACCCTCTGCACAGGAAGGGGGTGACCAACACCCTGCCCAGCCAGCGGCTGAAGGTCAAAGCAGGCGCGGAAGGTCACAGACAGCCGCTATTTATAGGCCTGCAAGGCGATCCACTAGTGAGGTCCACACCTATGCAGCAGAAGGTTTTCCGAATCAAAACACAACAGATACCTCCCCTGGGCCCTCCATCACTTCTGCAGAGAAGGGAGGCCTGGGCCGGAGAAAGTGGCCTGGGGCTTCAGGAACATTTGGGAAGCTGTTTCTCAAGCCGGCTTAGCAGAAATGAGTGCTCGCCAGGTTTTGCAGCTAAAGGGACAGAGCCCAGGGCCTTCACGATGAACTACAGGCCCAGCCCTTTCTTATTCTCCTAGTTTGAGATAGGATCTCACTAAGTTGCTAAGATGTCCAAGCCCACCTGAACCTGTGATCCTCCTGCCTCAGCCTCTCAGAGGGCTGGGACTACACACATGTGCTACACACACCGGGCAAAGGCAAGGTTCTTATTTACTAGTCTGCAGTCTTATGCACTCCTGACGAAGCAGGTCACGCCAGCGGTGCAGCTGCTTTGCTCCAGGTGTGAGATGGGGGATGTGGGCTGTCCACCGCACAATCGTTGAAGCATAAACAAAATACTTTTGAGGTGCTGGGGATCAAGCCCAGGGCCTCACACATGCTACGAAAGCTCTCTACCACTGAGCTACGCCTGCAGCTCTAAATTAATTTTTATAGGCTCTTTCAGTATGTGTTTTATTCATTAAGTTTACTTGAAAAATAGTGCACAACACATAAGTCATATATAATGTATAAATATATTACACATAAGATATATACTGTGGTGTTCATCATGGAATATATGTGTGGGAATATGTATAGTATCTAATATAATTACATATATATATATTTTTTTCTTTTTTTTGTAGAGGGAAAGGTCTCACTATGTAGTTCAGACTGGTCTATCAACTCACTACATAGCCTGGGCTGGCCTTAGACTCAGGGCGAGCCTCCTGGCTCAGCCTCCTGTCTACTGGGGTTACAGGCCTGCACCACCACGCCGGCAACTATAATTATATTAGGGATGATTTATTTGGACTGGACATTACATGACGCAAAAATTACAGAATTCAGTGGTTCTTCCACAGAGGTGCTCTGGGTAGGAACGGTGATGAGTCTCATTTCTTACGGGTGGAAACTGAGTCGCAGAGGCAGGGGAACCCTGGTGTGTGGCTCCTGCTGGGGGGGACGGCGGGAGGAGGGACAAGAGGCTCACAGGCGGGGAAGGAGCCTGGAGTGGGTGTGCCCTGGGCCTGGCCCAGCACCTCCGGGCCACACCTGCGGGGGTCGAGGTCGTGCCGGGTGACCCCGAGGAGTAGCGTTGCTAAATGGGGAGGTGCAAAGCTCCCCGGATCACCAGTGCGCCTGGGGAGGGGAGGCTGCGTGTCCTGCGCCGCGGGCACAGGCGGCTGCTGCAGCCTGACCTTTGGGAGCTGGGAACAGCCCGAGTGCCGGGCGGGGCACAGCGCTCCGCGCCTCAGTTTCCCTCATTCTTCTCACCCGGGGCTGGGTGGGCAACGCCTCAAAGTCTTAAAGAATAAATGAGGAGGAGGAGAGGAGAGCCGAGCCTGAGGCAGTAAACAGCCCTCAGCGCACGGTTCCTGTTACTGGTGTTTGAACAGCTGCCGCGCTGTGGGAAAATTCCAGCGACGCGAAGGGGATGGGCACCGGTGGGAGCCGCGCGTGGGTACGGACTGCGGCCTCCCCCGAGCCGCAGTCCGGGCCGAAGCGGGGACGGGCCGTGGCCGATTCCCACACCGCCCCGCGTTGCTCGGCTGTGGGCGGCCAGTGCTGTCCTTCCCGTGACTCGCGCTCCTTAGGGGAGAGAGCCGCCCAGGGGGCCGGGCGGGAGAAGCGCCCCGCGCGGCTTGCTTTCCTCTTGCCGGAGCAGTTTCAGGCTGCTGTTTGCTGTGTAACAGCCTGCACTGCCTCCCCACGCCACCACAGAAAGCACGCAGCGGTGGCCGGAAAGGGAGGAGACTAGAAAGCCAGTGGCCGGGCAAGTGCGCCTCTGCCCTGCAGCCCGGCCGGGGCCTCTCCACAGGGGGCCTTTTCCGCCGCCGGGACCTTCCAGAGCCTGGGAGCCGCGGGCCGAGGGATTTTTATTAATAGCAGGCTGTAGTAGTAGTGGAAACTCGAGCTGGGCTGACAGGGTGTGAGTCACCGCCTGGCCCAGGCCCAGCACTGCCCGCTCCCGGAACCTCAGTCTCCTCATCCATACGCTGGGGGACCCTGAGCCCAGGACCCAAAACGGCGGGGCAGGGCACAGGGCAATCTTTCCGCGGGGCGCCCAGCCTGGCCTAGGTTCTTGGGATGGAGGAGAAGGACTTTTCTAGGAGTCCCTGGTTCTGGGCCACAGTGTCTCCCGGACCCTGGAGGAAGCCGGAAGGCCCTGAGCCCAGGACCCAGCCGGTGAGAGCTGTGAATGGGGCTCCCCCCTTCTCCTGCCCTCGGGCGTGGCCCTTGGGGGTTCACAGCCTGCTTGTCCCCTCTGTCCTGGGACCAGCGCCCGGAGTCCAAGCTGGTCTAAGTTTGGAAGGGGAAGGAGGGTGAGGGCGGGTGTGGGGGACAGGATGTCTCTGTCTCTAGCTGTCACACACACCTCTGCCCGGAGAAAGGGAGGGACAAAGGCTGTGTGCGAGTCAGAACAAAGAGAAGAGAAGAGAGACGCGGAGGCACTGGGCAGCCAGGGCGCCCGGAGAGCCAGGGCCAGAGGCCGGGGCCAGAGCCCAGGGACGCTGTGCTGCCCAACAGGGAGAGTGTGGGACAAACAAGACAAGACGGGGGCCAGAGACCCACTCGGAGACCCCAGGGTGAGGCCGAGAGGAGCGTGGAGGAGAAAGAGACAGAGCAGAGTCAAAGTCACACCAAGACAGCAGGCAGGGACAGAGACAGGGAAAGAGACAGACAGGAAGAAAAGAGGAAGCAGAAGGAGGGAGAGAGCGAGAGAGAGCAGAACACTGGGAAGGAAGGAAGGAAGGAAGGAAGGAGGAAGAGGAAGGAAGGGAGGAGGCTGTACAGGCTGAAGAGGGGAGGGTGAGGGAAGCTGGAGAAACAAATGGCCACACAGACAGTGACGCCCGGCCAGAGGGCGACGGAGAGGGACGAGTCCCGGCCAGCCCCTCACGCAGCCCCCAGTGAGGACTGGGCCGTGGGGCCTGGGCGCTGGTGGCGTCACGGGGACCCCAGACTGAGGCGTCCGCCCCAGGCCCCCACACCAGGCAGCCCTGGGATGGAGCTCAGGGCCTCTGAGACTCCTGAGGATGGGGACCTGGAGGTGAGAGGCTGCGGGCCAGGGGCCCAGACCCCGAGGAGGGTGGGAGTGTGAGGCAGCCCGGGGGACACAGCAGCGCGGCGCGGAGGGAGATGGACATGGGTGGTGTGGGCCGGACAGCACCCCCTGCGCTGGGGCTTCTGAGGCCTCACACGGACGGCACAGGCAGGGCCTCTGTCACAGAGACCCCGACCCTGCCAGGACGCGCACAGGTGGCCCGGGGCCCGTGAGTCACTGTGACTCATCCTCCTCTCTGGGGCGGTGACCCTGCACCCTGGACCTGCACCAGCTGGGCCCGCAGCCCCAGGGACCCCAGAGTGACCCTGGCCTCACCGTCCCCTACAGGAGGACACGGCCACTGCCCTGCTGCGCCTGGTGGAGCTGACAGCCGCACGGGTGACCCCGCTTTGCAGCCTGCGGGTCCAGTACCGCCTGCTCCGGAAGCTGGGTGCGGGCTCCTACGGCCGGGTGCTCCTGGCCCAGCCTCGCCATGGGGGTGAGTGCGCCCCAGCTGCCACACAGAGGTCCTCCAGGCCACCCGGGCGGCCAAGGGCTAAGCCCTGGCACCACCACACTGCAGGACGCACCCTCAGGGACCCTTCCTGTGGGGGACCGTGTGGCCCAGGGACCCGAGGCCCAGAGAAGGGAAGCTGCTGAGCCTTGGGGCCGTGGCCCACTCGCTCTCCCCACAGGCCCAGCCGTGGCCCTCAAGCTCCTCCGCTGCGACTCAGTCCCGAGAGCCACCTTCCTAAGAGAGTTCTGCGTGGGCCACTGCGTGTCCTCACACCCTGGCCTGCTGCGCACACTGGGGCTCCCCCTGCAGACACCCAGACACTTTGCCTTTGCCCAGGAGTTTGCACCCTGGGGGGACCTCAGCGGGATGCTCCAGGAGAAGGTGAGGTGGCCGGGCCAGGCCAGGCAGGGCCACGCTGTCCCAGACCCACCCCACCACTGCCTTGAGCCGGGCAGTGCCCGCCAGGCCCCCGTGTCCCACGCCTGTCCCCCCACCCATCCATCCATCACCCCCCCGCCACCCAAGGCAGGGAGCCTGAAGGGTGGCAGGGACCAGACGGGGTGTGGCTGGAGGTGGCGGGGTGGCAGGGCTCTGGGGCTGGCATGGGCAGAGGGGTGGGCGAGGACACGTCCACCGTGGAGCTGGAGGGCCGGGGGCTTGTGCAGGGCCAGGTCAGACGGGGCCAGGCGCGTCTACCCACCTGAGTCTGAGGGTCAGGGGCCAGGGCAATTTGCAGGAAGTTGGTTTTGAGATAGGGTTAGGGAGGAAGGAAGGGAAGAAGAAGGGATGGAAAGAAGGGAGGGAGATATGCAATGACGGAGTGCTCAAGTGGCCACGCGGCTGTGGGCAGACACATCGTCCACCGAGCTGGGGGTGGCCAGTGTCCCAGTGGCCATAGGCTGTGCAGACCTCTTGCAGTCGGCGAAGGATTCGGGGTAGAGGTAGCAGAGAGCCTGAGTTAGGGTGGCGTCTAGACTCACCTGGCACCAAGGTGGGGTGAATGTGGGTTTGGGGCCCCCCTGGAGATGCTCTGGGGCCAGTTTAGAGGGGACAAGAGCTGCTCAGGTGGGTCAGCTGGTGGGGGCACAGATGAGGGAGGCTGCAGGTGAGGGCAGCCTGGGCCCCTGGGAGCCTGGAGGTGCACTGGTGCCTGGGGCCCGAGCCAGGCAGGGAGTGGGCCTGACCTTGTCCCCCACAGGGCCTGCCGGAGTCCATGCTGAAGCGGGTGGCCGCCCAGCTGGCTGGGGCCCTGGACTTCCTGCACGGCCGCGGGCTGGTGCACGCCGATGTCAAGCCGGACAACGTGCTGGTCTTTGATCCAGCCTGCAGCCGTGTGGCCCTGGGCGACCTGGGTCTGACCCGGCCCGAGGGCAGCCCGGCCCCTGCACCACCAGCCCCACTGCCCACCGCGCCACCCGAGCTCTGCCTGCTGCTGCCGCCCGCCACGCTGCCCCTGCGGCCAGCTGTGGACGCCTGGGGCCTGGGCGTGCTGCTCTTCTGCGCTGCCACTGCCTGCTTCCCCTGGGACGTGGCGCTGGCCCCCGACCCTGAGTTCGAGGCCTTCGCCAGCTGGATGACCGCCAGGCCGCAGCCCCCTCAGCCACCTGCGCCCTGGGACCAGTTTGCACCCCCGGCTCTGGCCCTGCTGCAGGGGCTTCTGGACCTGGACCCTGACACCAGGAGCCCCCCGCTGGCCATCCTGAGCGTGCTGGGAGAAGACTGGGGCTTGGAGGCCAACGGAGAGGGTCCTGGGGGCTCCCTGAGCACTGACAGGGAGGAGGGGGACACAGGAGGGTCGAGCTTGGAGGAGGAGACGGACGAGGACGGGGATGAAGGCAGAGGGGGCGGGAACACGGGGACAGACGGTGGAGCCGCCCGGCCAGGTGACTGAGACAGGTGGCCAAGGCCTGGGCCAAAGGCTGCCCCCTCGGCCCCATGGCCACCCGGAAGGGAAGACGGCTGCTCCGGGAGGACAGAGGGGGACACCGCGCCTCCTTTAACGAAGGCTGGACGTCATGTGGGACCCCCCGCCTGGGGTCTGAGTCCAGCCTCGTCCTCTGTCCTTGCCGTTCTCTGCCCTGTGTGTGTCCTCCCGAGGAAGGCGCTGTCCCCATGCGCGCCCACATCTCAGTACTGCAGGACCACGTCCAGTCCTTACTGTCCACTTCTGGCGGCCTCAGCTGTCTCCTGCTGTCTGCAGCGCAAACTCTGAGCTTCAGGATCCACCCTCGGCCTCTCCCATGTCTTGGGGTTCTGGTGATGGTGTGGGATCATTTATCTGTGCTGGGCCTAAACTCACACGTGCACACACGCACACACATACACACTTCGCCACCAGCCAACATTTGCACACTTGTACCTCCACCTACAGCCCTGTCTCCCCACATGGCTCCGGGAGCGCGGCCCGGCCTCAGCCCACTCTGGGTCTGTGACTCCGACTGGGAGCCCGTGTGTTCCAGCTGTGTGTCCGACTCCTCAGCCTGCCACCTGGGCCGTCCCAGCCAGAGTGGTCTCTTGCACTTCCACACCTCTTGGAGCCAGCTCCAGGCAGTGCCAGGTCGAGATCACCTAGCTCCTGCCTTCCGGGGAGCCCTCAGTCCTGACAGCCACCACCTGCGGTTCCAGTTCCGTGGCTCCTGTCTGCACCTCAGGACACGAGGGCCTAGTGCTTGGGGGCTCAAATCACACCTCCAACACGGCCAGCAGAGGGTTGGCCCTGGAAGCTGCCCCTCCCAGGAGCTCACATTTTCCAGACTGAAACACGGGTTCATGCCGGGTGTGGGGTGCACTCCTGTCATCTCAGCACTTTGGGAGGCTGAGGCAGGAGGATCACAAGTTCAAGTCCCATTTAGGCAAGTATGAAAGACTCTGTCTCAAAATAAAAAATAAAGAGAAGGGCTGGGGATGTAGCTCAGGGTGAAGGCCCTGGGTTCAATCCCCAGCAGTGCAGAAATAAATGAACAAGTAAATAAATAAGTGTGAGTTCACTGAGTGCCACACATCCCAAACGGGCCCGTGGCAGAGCAAGGACCTCGGTGGAACTGCGAGGGTTGGGGGAGCACAGGAGCGGCATTGTGCCAGGCGAGTCCGCCACCCAACCGCACGTGAGAGGCAGGGTGAGCGCAGGAAAGGCAGCTGGCAACCCAGTGAGCAGCTTGTGTGTGTGACCCCAGTAACTCTGTCCCCCGACCCCGCAGTACGGGGTGGGAGCAGCTGCCCAGGACGGGGCGCGGCCCCGACTCCAGTTGTCCAGCACCTGCTCCCCGCGGTGAGGTCATCCCACCTCCTGGCTCTGGAATCCGCTGCCTCATCCTCTCTCCGTATTCATGGGTCTGCACCCCAGGGTACCCCAGTTCCCCCTCGCATCTCAGCAGTCCCTGGGTCCAGGCTGCACCAGCGTCAGGTGGGGTCAGGTTGCAGTCAAGATCACTAAAGGGCCCGGGCCCCGGGTCGGGAGGAGGCTGGCCCTGGACCCCGGGTCTGCGGAGGAGGCCAGGCCTCCTGTGGGGGCGTTGGTGCAACCACCTCCAGTTCTAGGATTCAACGCACGGTGTCGCCCTGGCCCCAGCGGGGGCACCGGGGGCGGGGCAGGGGCGGGGCCTCGCGCCCCCAGACGGGGCGGGCCTTGCTCCGGGCGGCGCTGCTGGCCTGGGCCCCGACAGCCGGACACCGGGCGCTGCAGGCTGCGGAAGGGTCGGGCGAGACTCGTGGAGGTGAGGCCAGGGCTCCGAGTCCTGGCTGGAAAGGGCAAGGTGGAAGCCCGGGGTGGGCAGCCTCGGCGGAGGGCAGCGAGCGGCTGGGGTCCTGGTCCCGCAGTGGGGGCTGCGCCTTCGGCCTAGGGAGGTGGCGCCGGTTCCGGGCCCCTGAGTTCTGTGAGACGCGGGGACAGGAGTGGGCTGGGGGCTCCGGCATCGGGGTCTGCGAGGGGGACAGCTCCTGGATGGGGCTTTGGTCCACTGGCATTCCGACAGAGCCCACCCTGAAGTGTCCCTGTGAGGCGAGGTCAACGGAGAGGTCACAAACGTCCCGCCCCCTTCCCCCGCTGCCACCCATGGCCTGAGGGTGAAAGATGAACCACATCACTTGAGACACCCCCACCTTGTTTCCAAAGCAAACAGACTTGGGCCCGGGTGGATGAGCAGCCTCTGTCTCCCAAGAGCAAACAGGTGCTCGGTCCCTGGGTGAGGTGGGGCCGGCGAAGGGGAGGCCGGGAGCCCTGCGCGGTCCAGCCTGGCGCCGAGCAGCGGCCCCAGTCCCCCCAGCTCCGGCTTGAGGAGCACGGCCCCTTCCCTGGGCCCTGGCCTGGTGGCTGGACTGCCCGGCTCACCCTCTCTGTTTCCGTCCTGGCAGAAATGCCAGGGAAGCAGCCCGAGACTGGTCCAACAGAGGCACCTGAGGATGGCGCCGCGGACAGCCTGGGCAGCCTCACGGCGGAGGAGCTGCAGCAGGGCCAGGAGGCGGCACTGGCGCTGGAGGACAGGATGGCGCTGAGTGCGCAGACCCTGGTGCGGGCCGAGGTGGAGCAGCTCTACCAGGAAGTGCGGCCCCTGGGCCAGGGCCGCTTCGGCCGTGTGGTGCTGGTCACTCACCGGAAGAAAGGTATCAAGGGCCGGGGGTTTAGCTCAGTGGTTTGGCTGCCTGCCTCGCAAGTGGAAGGACCCAAGTTCGATCCCTGGTACCAAAAAAAAAGAAAGGTATCAGGGCGGGGACAGGTGTGGGGTGCAGCGGGGGTGAGCATGGGCCCAGGGGACCCCAGCAGCTGAGGCTGGTTTGTGCAGTAGAACGGGACCAAGCCTCACCTGCACCCCTGCTGAGCCATGAGGTTGGGGACCCCCTTCAACCTTTGAGCTCCAAGCCTCAGCTCCCTCCTTCGAAAAGTTGAGCAATGACTCCTTTTTTTCTCCTCAATACTGAGGATCGAACCCAAGTGACATCCCCAGCCCTTTTTAAATTTTTTGAGACAGTGTCTCCCTAAACCCTTACGTACCCAGGCACGGTTCACATTCTCAGTCCTCCTGCCTCAGCCTCCCCAGTGTTGGGATTACAGGCATGCGCCATCACACTGGGCTAAGAACTGTTCATTTCTGACCCTAAAGTGACGCCCCATCATTTGCAATATTCCCAGAACCCTTGAGTGCCTGAAACTGTGTTGTTTTCCTATACATTCACACCTGGGGTGATTTAATTTATAAAGCAGGCACAGTAAGAGCTTACAGCAATAACTCAAAGTGAAGTAGAACTACTGTTGGAACAATTTTCTATAATACAATTGCCGGCACTACCACTTCCATCCCCTGGGGCCTGATTAAGTAAAATAAGGGTTGCTGGAACCCCACGGAAGTGGGTTGTGTGGCAGATGTGGTGACCAGGTGACTAAAGGGCAGCATGAATTCCCCAGGCTCCGTGGAACGGTGCCCACTCCAAACTTAGAATTGGTTTGGGCGCCTGCCTGGGAAGCTCAAGGTCCTGAGTTTGATCCCCAGTACCCAAAAAAATGAATAAAGAAAAATTAAATTTAATTTAAAAAAAATAAAAAAGAAACTGTTAAAAAAAAGGGGGACGGGGATTTAGCTCAGTGGTTTTGCTGCCTGCTGTGCAAGTGCAAGGATCCAAGTTCGATCTCCGGTACCCAAGAAAAAAAGAATTTGTAGGGTGCTGGAGACGCACCCAAGCCGCCTTCGTGTGAGGCAAGCACTGTAACCACTGAGCTGCGCTCTCTGCCCGCACCTTGAATTATTTGCTTCTGGAATTTTCCACTCACTATCTTTGGACCAAAATCGACCATGGACAACTGAAACTCTGGAAACAAAGCTGCAGAGAGGGGGTCTCTGTCGCTCATGGACGGCTCTTGATGCTGGGGACGCTGGCAGGTCGGCAGCCTCGAGGACTACAGGATGCCACGGAGAGATGCTGTCTGCTGAGCCCCTCTCAAAGTGTCCATCCCACCCACAGGGGCACCTCGGTGGAGCCCGGGGTCACCTCGCCCTAGGCCTTCCAGAGGCCTGAGGCACAGCGTCCGCAGGGTGGCTTCTTTAGTGGCCTGTAGGTGGTCAGCTCCTCCCTGTGTCTGCATGTGATCTGTATCTTCATCTCCTCTTCTTCAAGGACCAGGCCCCTCCCTAGTCCCTCTTTTTACTTCTTTATCTGTTTATTTATCTATTTATCTATCTTTTTTTTCCCAGAACCAGGGATCAAACTCAGGACCTTGCGCTCGTGAGTCAGGTGCAATGCCACTGAGCTAAATCCGCAGGCCTGTCTATTTATTATTTTGAGACAGGGTCTCACTATGTAGTTCAGGCTGGCCTTGAACTCACTAGTAGCCCAGGCAGGCTTGGAACTGGTGGCCATCCTCCTGCCTCCGCCTCCTGGTGCTGGGATACAGACGCGTGCCACCACACTGGCCTCTACCTCTATAAAGACCCTGTCTTCAAACAGTCACGAGCTATGGTGCTGGGGATAAGGACACAGCACTGGGGTGGGAGCAGAGATGCAGGAAGGGAGGGAGGGAGAGACACACCATGCCTAGGTCCTTCCAGAACTCAGAGCCGGAGTGGCCATGGAGGACAGTGCTGTCCATGAGCCTTGCCCGCCTGGCTCCATGTAGTCCCATTTCAAGGCCCTGGTGGTGCTTCGGGCCTGTGCCATGGCTGTCGGGAGCAGCTCACAGTCCAGGGGGGCACGGCGGGCGGGAGGGTGGCGTGGGCCATGGTGACATAAATCCAAGACGTGGGCGTGGAAGAGGTTGCGCTGCCTCCTGCAGGGATGGACGGAATTCAGGCAGGTACTGGTGGAGTCGGCCTCAGTCACCAGTCACACGCAGCCCCAGGTGGGCGAGGCTGGGTGGTGGCTCAGACCTGGGAGAGAGAGGTGCCTGCCTTCCGGCGTCCTGAGATTTGCTACGCACTATCTTTTCCCCTGCTTCCCTCACATGTGACTTTGGTGTCTCAAGTAGTCACATGAGCCCCTGGAGGTTCTCAGTTCAGTTTCCTTCTGCCCCAGACACGGGAAGGCAGAGTGGACCCTGCTGTCAGGAGCAGGGCAGGGGGACGGGGCTGGGGAGGTGAGGATGGCCAGAGTGTGAAGGCAACACAGCCTGCAGGGCCAGTGGGCACCCTGGGGACTGCAGGGGACAGGACAGCTGACCCAAGTGACCACAGACTTCTGTGCACCCCACCCCTGTCCCTGTGTCCCCCAGGCACATCCCTGGCACTGAAGCAGCTCCCCAAGACCTCCACATCCCTGCGTGGCTTTCTGTATGAGTTCTGCGTGGGCCTCTCGCTGGGCACCCACCCGGCCATCGTGGCAGCCTATGGCATCGGCATTGAGTCTGCCAACTCCTACAGCTTCCTGACAGAGCCTGTTCTGCATGGGGACCTCATTACCTTCATCCAGCCCAAGGTGGGTAGGTGGCTGAGCACGGTGTTAGGAGGCCGGCCGGGCCTCATGGGAGTGCCCCAAAATAACCTGGCCCCAGAGTCACATCAACTGTGTTGGGCCTTCCCGGGCCACACTCCCACTGAGCTGCTGGGACTGTGGACTAGTTAGGCCCCTTAGAGCTCACTGATTTCACAGAACTAACACTGGGCACCAGTGAGAATCACCAGCCCTCGTGCCATCACACTTGGCCTCACTGAGGCTGACAGGGTTCACAGGCTCACACTGGGACCCTTCCGGCTCACTGGGCCTCAGCCGGACAAATTAGGCCTCACTAGTCACACTAGGCTTTCCCAGGCTCACCTGCCTTGCACTCACAATAGGCGTCTCCAGGTCATTAGGCTCACAGGGACAGGCCTCAGTGGTTTACCCTAGGCCTCACAGAGCTCACAGGCCTCACAGAGCTCACAGGCCTCACCAGTCATACCAGGCCTCACAGGTCTGTGCTAAGCTCAAGGGCTCATATTAGGCTTCAGTAGGCCTCACAGGTCACACTAGCCCTCACAGGGCTTGCGCTAGGCCTCACAGCTTACACTAGGCCTCAGAGGCCCCACTAGGCCTTGCAGGGTCACAGGTCACACTAGACCTCATGGGCTGACACCAGACCTTACAGGGCCACTTATTTGGAGTACTGCAGCCTCCTCAGTTTTTCCGGGCCTGCTTCTGGGGCCGCAAGAGGCCCAGTGCTCTCTGTCCCCCTGGCAGCAGGTGGGTCCTGACCCAGCATTCCTGTCCCTGCAGGTGGGGCTCCCGCAACCTGCAGCCCAGCGCTGCACAGAACAGCTGACCTCAGCCCTGGAGCACATCCATGACCGTGGCCTGGTGTACCGGGACCTCAAGCCGGAGAATGTGCTGGTGTGTGACCCAGCCTGCCAGCGTATCAAGCTGGCCGACTTTGGCCACACTCGGCCCCGCGGGACCCTGCTGCGCCTGACTGGGCCGCCCATCCCCTACACAGCCCCCGAGCTGTGTGCTTCACCGCTGCTGCCCGAGGGGCTACCCATCCAGCCGGCCCTGGATGCATGGGCCCTGGGCGTCCTGGTCTTCTGCCTCCTCACCGGCTACTTCCCCTGGGACCAGCCACTGGAGGACACCGACCCCTTCTACGAGGACTTCCTTGTGTGGCGGGCCTCAGGTCAGGCCCAGGACCGGCCTCAGCCCTGGTTCGGCCTGACACCTGCAGCGGACACCCTGCTGTGTGGGCTGCTGGACCCTCACCCTCGAAGAAGGAGCCCTGTGGGTGCCATCCAGGGCTTCCTGGGGCGGCCCTGGCGACAAGATGGGGAGGCCTCGGGGCTGGCAGTGGAGGCCGGGGAGGGTGGGCGGTGAGGCCTGCAGGCTCGGGCTCGGGTGCCCCCTTCATCTCGGGGACCCCTTCCCTGTGTGCAGGCCTTGCTCCCAGGGACACCGCAGTCTTCTCCTGCCCCGGGGCACTGTGCCTGTCCTCAGCCGTCCTTCGCTCTCCCCCGAGTTACTGCGCTGGCCCGGGCACCATGGTCCACGCACCCTCTGCCCCGCGTCCCTCACTTCCCCGAGGCCCGAAGCCTCTGTCGGCCTGATTCCCCGGGTTCTTTCAGGAGCTCCCAGAGAGCTGGGGTCCGAGCCAGGCTGCTCCTCCTGGACCCCCACGGCCTGGCACGGCTCCGCCAGCACCTCTTGCTCCATCCTCCCCACTCCTCGGCCTCCCACTGTCTCTCTGCCCCCACTCCCTGCCCTGACCCGTGTCCCCGCCAGGCGCTGTCAGGCACTGTGATGAGCTTTGCCTCCTCTCCCACCCGCTGCTCTCTGCAAATAAAACCTACCTGGCACCTGGGCTGCGTGAGGCCACGCGTCTGTGTCGTGAGAGAGCGTCAGCACCCTTGGTGCCCCCAGGGTCTGCTCCACAGCTCCGGCGGTGGGTCTGTGACCCGCACACTCTGCGCAGGGACCGGTGGGCCATCTATTCCCAAGAATCTTTTTTCCTTTACCAAGCCAAGGTTTCTGTGGTGCCACTCTAGTGCAAATGCCATCCTCAAAGATGCTGTCTTTGAGGTGGTGCCCGCCTGTCATCCCCACGCTCTGGGAAGCCAAGGCAGGAGGGTTGCAAATTGGAGCCCAGCCTGGGCAACTCAGCAACTTTATGAGACCCTGTCTCAAAATGAAAAGTAAAAAGGGGCTGAGGATGTAGCTCAGTGCAAAGGCCTTGGGTTCAGTACTGGGGGGACAGAAAGATCCTGTCAAAGACGTCTACACACACACACACACACACACACACACACAGAGCTAGAGTGTGTGTCATACGTAAGTGACGGCATGGTTTTTGTATTTGCGGTTCCGTGAGCGCTTGTGCCCGGTGTGCCCGTGTGTGTGTGCGTGCGTGTGTGCACACATGTATGTGTCCACACACAGCCGGGAGGAAGATCAGGCAGGCACCCTGGCCTCCCCTCCCTTCCCCTCCTGCCTCCCCGGCTCCTGGCTGCCTCAGTGTTTGCAAACACTCTCTCTTCCTCTCCATGCCCTGCTTGGCCGAGAGCCCGGTGAGCCAGGCTACAACTCAGCTGGATCAGGTGTCGCCCTCTGGGCCCAGTGCACCCCCAGGGCCCCTGCTGTGGCAGGGAGGTGTTGCCTGTTCAGGGCGTTTGCCCACGGGGAGCAACCCCAGGGACCCTTCGCTGCAGGTACAAGCTGGAGAGCGGAGACCCACAGCCTGTCCTGGTGGAGCAGGGTCACAGGGTGGTGGGGGGTGAGGCTGGGGGCTGCAGCAAGTGCCTGGGCTCACGCTGAGAGCCCCGCAGCGAGGCCGGGATCACAGCCCGCTGGCCAGGTGCAGCTGCACAGCAGTGCCATAGGGCAGGAGGCACAGGAGGCTGTGCACGTGCTAATTGGTGGTGGCAGCTGCGGATTAACTGGAAGGCGATGATGACCCGGCAGGACCTGAGCGGCGGGGAGGAAGGGAGCATCCGCGGAGGCCGGGAGGGTGTGACGCTTAGGAGGTCGCCCTCGGTGCTAATGGTCAGATCCTTAGCACCTGGCAGGGCTGGCACCTGTGTGAGAAGGACCCAACCGAGGTCACGTAGCAGACGGATTCACACCCGGGACACTCTGTCCATTGCCTGGCCAGCAGGGAGAGGGGCTGGGCCAGGGCCTGGGTGCAAGAAGTGTGTGTGTGTGTGTGTGTGTGTGTGAGGAGGAGGATGGAGGACGTGTCTGTGCTCACAGGGGAGGGCGTGAGCAGGCACGCGGTGTGTGTAGGCTGAAGCAGGCACGCTCCAGTGTGCAGTGAGCATGCGCCCTTCTGTGTGCACTGTGAGGGGGGCATTGCGCCCTCCTGGGAGGAGACGGAGGGAAATCGAGGCTGCGCTGACCCCTAGACTAGACAGGGTGAGCACAGGCGGACGCGGGTGTGCGGAGCGGGACACAGAGTAGGGCAGCAGGGTCAGGTATGGTGGCGCACGCCTGTCACCCCAGCCCTGGGAGGCTGAGGCAGGAGGATCACCAGTTCCAGGCCGGGCTGGAACTTAGTGACTTAGTGAGATCCTGTCTCAAAAGAAAAGAGGTTGGGGATGGGTGAAAACCTGGCTTCCATCCCCAGTATCAGGAAAATACAAGAGTTTTAAGGAGACGGGTGGACACAGCACACTTGGAGCCTGGACTTCGCCTGCTCACTAGCTGTCTGCCCAGTGTGGCGGGGGGGGTCAGCCACACAGGACCCCTCACACTCCCTCCCCTTAGGGACCCACTCTGTCCCCACCTTGCTCTGCATGTGCCCGGACTGGGAGTGCAGCTGAAACCCGGTTCTCCCCTGTGCCGGGTGCCCGAGACCCAGGCAGCTACCGTTCTGCGCCCGGTGCAGGCAGGCGGAGGCAGGGCAGCTGGCCGGCACCCTGGCTGTGGGCCCTGGGGCCAGATGTTCGGGCTTAGCTGCCCAGCCACGTGGGGTAGAGTGACATGTAATTAAGCACCCACCTGTTTGGGGCTGGCAGAGGTAGTGGGGGGTGGAGGCACTGAGGCCCAGAATGCCAAGGGCCCCCTAACCCAGGCTGACAGAAGGGCCACGAGCCAGGACCCACGCTGGGCTCCTTGGTACATTTTGGGGGTGATGCAGAGCCAGGCTTCACCCACTCCCACCTGGGGATGCCAGAGGAGTTACTCCCCAAGTCAGGATCCTCCCTGAGATGGCCCTGGAGCCCACGACAGAAAGGGGAAGGAGGCAGACACCCCTCCACCGCGTTTCCGTGGGGCTCCAGTCAGCGGTTATTTACGTCTCAGGCTTAATGAGCTGAGGGAGCAGAGGATTCTCCGCGTGCTCCCTGCCCTTTTGCGGGGCTCAGCCCATCCATCGGGACCCCGGGCACAGTGCCCCCCAGCAAGTAACTGGACCCCACTGGCCTTTGCCAGGCGGGCGAGGGGTGGGGGCGCCAGCTCCATCACCTTCCGCGACCTCTGAGCCTGCCCTGGGCTGCGGGCAGGAGGAGGAGTCACGGTTTCCTGCCTGAGGCGACAGGGCAAGGTGGGAGCAGGGCTTCCTCCTCCACGCCTGCCCCACTCTGGCTGAGCCCTGGACAAGGGAGGGGCCTGCCACGGTCCCCAGGAGGGGTGGCTGTGGAGCCCAGGATAAGGTCAGAACAGGGACTTTTCACCCCGTCATCCTGGGTGGAGTCCAGCTGTGCTGTGTGGCCATAGGCAAGGGCCTGCTCTCTCTGAGCCTGAGTCCGGGCATCAAAGCTCCTCCCTTGCAGGGCTGTGGTGAGGACTCGATGGAGCAGACCGCCAGAGCAGGCTGGGATTGCGCAAGGCCCGTGTGCACACACCGCGTGCCAGGCTCCGTCCTCACAGCACAGACCCCGTAATCCTCAAAACAATCCCGGAGACTGGGGCTGTATCCATCCCTGTTTCACAGAGGAGGAAACAGGTCCAGAGTCCCCAGCAGGGCAGGCCACATGGGACAGAGCCCAGGTGGAAAGCAAGAGGCCTGGGCGTCACCATGGACCTAGCACGCGGCCCCTGGGGGCCTGGCAGTGACCGGATGTCTGTGCTCATGCCTGTGACATCATGTGGCATCACGAGCAACAGGGAGCCAGGCCTGGGGCAGCACTCCCCGGGAGGGCAGCTGTGGACTGGTCATCACCACAAGCCTGCGAGGCCTGGCTGCTGCTACCCGGACGGTGGAGTCACTCGAGCGGGGCTCCACGCGCCTCCTCTGCTGAGCTGCACAGACCGTGTCTTTGTCTGCAGGGGTGTGACAGTAAGGTGACACCATGCACGTCAAGGGTCCACACCGCTGACACAGCACCTGACATCACGGTCTCTGTGGTGCCAAGGGGATACATCCCTCCCACGATGCAGCTGATCATGCACTCTGCACCACTTCTGTCCCCAGGCTGGTGCACACTGCAAACAGCAGAGCCGCCTGCCCACACAGGCATCGCCACCCTCAGGATCACCTCCAGCACAGCCATCCTTCTCCCCACCACCTTGCCTGGCACCTGTGGTATTCTCCAATCCAAATCAATCTTGCCATTGCATCTCTGAGGTTTCTCCTGCCCCCCAGAAATGTCATCTACACCTTGTTTTTAGTTGGATACTGTGATTTTCTTTGGTTTGTCTGAGAGTATTTTAAGCGCCCCACATCTTGGAGAAGGTCATACATCTCCCCTCAGAGGCCTCTCCTCTTCCTCGGGGGTGGTGGAAGTGGACACAGGAGTGCTGGGGGCCCAGGCCACCTCTGCCAGTCTCCTTACTGTCTCACCCAGCTGCCCCAGGCCCAACTGGGCCAGCCCTAGCCCGAGGGCTTGGCGCTCCTGCCAGTCTTGTTCCAGGACCGTGGCCAGCCTCTGCAGCTGGCCACCAACGTCCCTCACAGCAGCCACCAGCTCCACCAAGGCAGGCGGCTCACAAGCCCTGACCCTCACAGGGGCTGCTGGGCAGGCACACGGGCCAAGGGGGCCCAGGGTCTGACCAGGGGTTGGCCCTAGAGGGGGGTGGTCATGGGGGAGTTGATCGGAGTGGGGATCGGAGGGCAGAATGGGCTCGGAGGCTGGGCCTGGGGTTAGTGTGGGGTTCTGGCTCCTGGGTGGCCTGAAGTCCTCAGTGGACAGTGGGCCCCTGCTTGAGGTTAGAGGGGCCCTGGAGGGGCTGGCCTCTGAGGCTGGAGAGGGCACTGGGCTCTGCATCTGAGATGTGGGGGTGTGAGGGGTCCCCTCGAAGGTCACCTGGGGACCCAGGCTGGATGTAGCCCTTGGCACTGTAGTGGAAGAGGGTGATTCTGGCCCCAGGGAGGTTGGAAGAGACTTGGTAGTGACCATAGGGGTGGAGGAGGGGTCGGCCGTCCTGGCCGGGCGAGTGGTGGTGGCAGGATGGGGAGTCGCTGTGGGGTGGGGGGTCGTGGCGGGGAGAGGGATTGTGGTGGTGGGAAGGGTTGAAGCAGGGAGCGGGGTTGCCATGGGTTGCAGGGTTGTGGTGTAGTGTGGGCTGGTGGTGGGGTTTGCGGTTGTGGTGGGGTTCGGGGTTATAGTGGGGTATGGGGTGGTGGGGGAGTATGTGGTGGCAGTGGGGTGCGGGCTTGTGGAGGGCTCTGGGGACCCGGAAGTCCCTACGGCTGTCCCCCAGTATGGGGCTGTGTTTGGCCCTGGGGTCCCCTCTGGCGGTACGGAGGGGTCAGACGTCAGCTCCCGGGGCGCAGTGGGCGGAGGGGTCGGTGCCGGGGAGAGGTCGGGCGTGGTCGAGGAGGGCAGGTCCGGGCCGGCCACTGAGGTGCCGGGGAGGACAGAGGCCGGGCCAGAGGTGGGCTGCAGGCCCCGGGGCCCCGGCAAGGCAGAGGGGGCCGGGGGCCGCGTCTGGGGTGCCGCCCGGGCTGCAGTGGGGCGCAGCAGGCGACGCTCGGGCCCGGCCCTCTGTGGGGAACCTGCAGGAGGAGGGAGACACGGTCCGCTTGAGGTCAGCCCGCCCCCCCTGCCTCGCCCACCTCCCCGCCCCCGAGAAGGTAGCCAATAGGAAGTCACAGAGCTCAGCGACGTCATGGGTCACCAGCAGACTTAACCCGGCCCTAAGGCCCCTCCTCCCACCGCCTCCGAGGCTCCGGGCGCCACCTGGCGTCCTCCGCAGCTCACAGGTGAAGGCGCAGGGACGCGCTGGACCCGGAGCTGGAGGAGAGGGTACCAGGGATGCAGGAGGGAGGGGCGCAAGTCAGCCGGCGGGGATGTGGAGGGGTGCGGGAGGACGGTGGGGCCACCTTGGGGTGCAGAAATACCCGAACCAGGGAGTCGAGAGGACCGAATGGCGATCTCAATAATCGAGGTATTTGGGGGGGGGGGGTACTGCAGATTGAATTCAGGGCCTTTGCACAGAGCTATCTCCCCAAATCTTTTTTGTTTTTTATTTTGACACAGTGTTGGTAAGACATTAAATTGCCCGGGCTGGGCGTGAACTAGCGATCCTCCTGCCTCAGCCTGCTGGAGTGCAGGGATGACAGGCTGTACCACCAAGTGTGAGCATTGCTACACATCCTTGGCAGTGCAGGCCCGGTCTGTGAATCGCCTGTTTGTGTCTGTGCTTACTCTGCAAATTTCCTGTCATTTCCTGACTTTCAGGAGTCACTGGCAGAGTCTGGGTGAGGGGCTCTCAGCCTCTCCGTGTTCACACTCTGAGGCGTGAACCCCCGGGGCACCATGGGGGTCAGACTCCGTCCCAGGCCTCCGCCGCTGGTCCCCATGGGCAGCCTCGCTGGTTTCAGTCACCATGAGCTGCCCCGTGGGGCACTGCTGGCCCGGGGTAAGAGTCTCTACCCCACAGCACGCACGCCCAGGCCCTGGCCCCAGCCACCTGCTCACCTGTGTCCCCGTGGGCCCTGGGAGCCAGAGAGGGATGTCCTGGGGGCCTGGAGGTGCCACTGGAAAGCGTGGGTGCTGTGGTGGGCGTCCGTTTGGCTGAGCCCCTGCCCCAAGGCGTGTCCCATGTCCCGGAAGGCTTGTACCCCTCCTGGTCACCTGCAGGGTCACAAGGAAGAGGCCTGAGTCTCACCGGCTCGTGCCCCCCCAGGCATATGGCGCCCTTGCTCTGGCAGCTCCTCCCTGACTGCGATTTAGGGGTCAGTCCAGGTGCTCCTGGCTTCCCAACCCATAAACTGGTCCGACCAGCTCATAAAATAAGTTCATCCCACGTGTGGTGGCGCCTATGGTCCCAGCACTCAGCAGGCTGAGGCAGGAGGATCACCTTGAGTATAGGCCAGCTGGGCTACACTGGGAGTTCAAGACCAGCCTGAACTAACAGCAAGGCCTTGTCTCCAAAACAAAACAAAATAAAAAGAACGAAAAAAGTCATTTATTATTTCAACTACCTGAGACCCCTGACTGTACTCTTCTCTTTTCCCCAGGGAAGAAAATTCCATTTTATCTCTATTAGTGTACAGCCTGCAACAATTCTGTAGTACTATTCTGGTAGTTTTTGGCTGAATACACTTGGGTCGCCTCTATAGAACAACTTCACATAACATCTAAACTTACTTTACCTCCGTGCATATCCACCATTTCACTTAGGGCGACTAGAAAGAGAGGTCGCCCTTCTAGCTTTGTTGATCGACAAGCTTATTTTAACAAGAGCTTCCTGGAGCTATTCATTCACATCCTGTACAGTTCACTGCCTGAAAATATGTACTTCAGTAGTTTTTAGTATAGTCACAAGGTTTTATGACATTTTCCATACCCAGCACAGCAAAGGAAAGAAAAAAAAGAAAAGGGAAATTTTCATCAGCTCAACAGAAGCTTCATGGCTGTTACCCTGCGACCTGGCCCTCAACATTGACCTCAGGGACCCCTCAGGCCCTTCTCCTTCCTGTCCTCAGCCTCCTCATTAAGCGCCGCTTGGCTCCTAGTCAGTGCCTTGGGAGGGCGGCCATGGCCTCGGACAGGAGGGCACGCTCGTTAGGACAATCCTTAAGCCATTAGCGTGCTAGCGATTTAAAAAAGAAAAAAACAGAGAAAAAAAGGGAAAGAAGCCTATTAGCAGTGAATCACTAAAGGTTTCTTTCCAAGGTGCTGGTTTTCAGAAGGGCTCCACTTCCTGTTCAAATGTCAGCCCACTAATTGTGCATTCAGAACCCACTCCAAGAGCCTGCTGTGTGCTAATGGCCTGTCTATGCCCTCAATTTGATTTTCTTTTCTTTTTCTTTTTTCAGTGCTGGAGGCCTTCACACTGAACTACCTCCCCAGCCCTTTTATGTTTTATTTTGAGATAGGGCTTTGCCAAGTCCCTATGTTGTCCTGGCTCTGTCCTAGCCCAGCTGGGTGAGCAAGGAGCTCCCCTGAGATCTGGCTCCCTCATCTATGGAACAAGTCTCATCCTGGCATCTCTGTCCCAGGTCACAGTGCGTGGTAAGCTCTCTGTGGTGAGGACCTGTGACCCCAATGCAGTCTTTCTAACTCCATAGAACCTCCCTCCGTGAGCATGCACCCCGGGATGCATCTGCAGGCCCGTGAGTGGAGACTTGGGTTACTGCTGGTGTTTTGTTGTCATAAATACAGTTCTAAGCTGGGGTTGGTAGTGCAGGCCTGTCATCCCAGCATCCTGCAAGGCTGAGGCAGGAGGATCACAAGTTTGAGGCTCGTCTGGGTGACTTAGTGATTCTGTAACACCCTGTCTCAAAGTAAACCCAGGGCTGGGGACAAGCTCAGAGTGGAGGCCCTGGGTTCAGCCCTAGTACTAAAAATAAAGGAAAGCAGCAGCAGTGAGCTCCTTGTGCTGCACTGCAGGCTGGGAGCCAGAACCTCTCCACATCTAGCAGTGGGGCTGCCAGGGGTGCTCATTCTAAACAGCGTGCTGCTCCCCTGAGCTTCACCCCATCCTTCCTTTTTGAGCTTGGATTCATCCTTTTTTGGTGGTGGTTGGTTTTTTGAGACAGGGTCTTGCTATGCAGCCTGGCCTGGCCTTGAACTTGCAGCAATCCTCCTGCCTCAGCCTCCCAAGTGCTGGAATTATAGACATGTGCCAACACACGTGGCTCATCCATCCTTTGGGATTTGGCTCTGGGGCCTCCCCCTTCCTCCCTGGGGGCGGTCTCCTCTCTCTACCCCCCTGGACTCCTCAAGGCTGATCCTGTCCTTCCCGGTCTCCCTCTGGAGTCCGGAGCTAAGCTCTGCCTCTTGCAGTTCTTCCCTCCCCGTGCCTCAGTTTCCTCCTCTGTACATGGGCGGAGGACAGCACTTCTACAGCTGTGGGAAGGAAGGGAATTAAGCCATTTGACCTGAGCAGAACAGGGCGACAGCAGGCTTTTGCACATGCTGCTTGCTCTGTGAGGAACACTCGAAGAGCGCTCTACAAACCTTCGCTGTAATAACCACAATTGTGATCTGACCTCCAGCTCAGCCTCGCATTTACTCTCGGACCTCACACATCAGTAACCTCAGCGATTCTCCAGGACCACAGTCACCACCTCCTGTCTCCTCTGCCTGCGGCCTGGCCCCAGCTCCTGTGGGAGGAACCTGCCTTCCACAGTCGCTGTCTCCAGAGGTCCCCGCGCCGTGCCTGTGCCTCTGGCCACAGTGCTCTGACGCTGTGGCCCCGCCTCACCTTCCTCTCCTCACCGCCTGCCTAAGCCCCCGCCTAGTGACATGGGCCCGTCAGCTCAGCCCAAAGAACAGGACTCGAGGACGCCACGGTCCTACCCCAGGGCCTTTGCAAGCGCTCTTTCCTCTATGAGGAACTCGCTTCAGCTGGGGACCACTGTGGGCTTCTCCTGCTCCTCCTCTTGACCTTTTCACACCCTCTCTCAAGCGTCAGTGGCACACCCCCCCGCCTCTGCCCTCTCGCAGCTGTATCTCAGTGGTGACAGCCATGCAGTGGGCACTGGCCTGAACTGACATGGCCTCCAGGTGCAGTCCTCTTGGAGGACTCAAGAAATGTTTTGAAGAACAGGAAAGTGAAAACACAACCTCCTTAGGCCTCCAGTGTCTCTCCTGTGCACTCCCCAGGCCTACACTGCTGTCACTCCCCCACTCATTCATTCACTTAACAAACACGTGACAGTCTTTCTGGGTTTTAGGCACTGTCCTACGTGCACAAAATGGCACCTCCAGCTTCGCAGACCTTGCGCCCCCATCTGTGCAACCCTAGGTGGGCATGGTGACCTTGCAGGCATGACCACAGGCCCAGGCCTGGAGATGCAGACAGCAGTCTGGGGTCTCCAAGTGGCCTAAGCTGATCATACACAAGGGATGATCAAAAAATACAGTGAATCAGCCAGGGATTTAACTCAGTGGTTCCATTGCCTGCCTCGAAAGCACAAGGACCCGAGTTTGATCCCTGGTACCAAAAAAAAAAAAAAATACAGTGTATCCCAAATTCTTACAAGTTTTATTACAGCAAAAGACACATTGCCATGAATCTCCTTCACAACACTTCCCCTCACTTCAAACACACTTTTCCCATCTGGCCCCTTTCTGCAGCAGCTGGGTAAGTCCTTTTTCCTGAGTGTCTTCATGAGGTGTGATCAAAAATACAGTGAATGCAGCTGCCAAGTGCCATCCAACTGAAAGGCAGGCTTGTAAAATCATGGCAGTGTGTCCTCATCTACCTCGTAGACCAGATCTGGCACTGTGTGATTCCTGACTCTTCCCCAAAGCCAAAATGACCCCAAAAGGGAAATGTTTGAGTTAATTCAGGACATTGAGGCAGCCAGGACAGTGCAATTAAAGACACTCAAGAAAGAGGACTCCAGAGCTGATTCAGAAAGTGTCGAGGATGGTGGGATGAGTGTGTTTGGAGTGAGGAGAGGATTTTGATGGGAATTCACGGCAACGTACTTTTTTTTTTTGTACTGGGGATTGAACTCAGGTCCTTGCACTTGTAGGGCAGGCAGCAGAACCACTTAGCTAAATCCTCGGCTGTAATGTATCTTTGACTGTAATTTTAAAAATGTAAAACATACACCATATTTTTTTTACCACACCTCATAAACCCTTCCTGTTCTCCTCTGCTGCTTAAGTCTACCACTCCCCCAGAGATTTGTCTTGATTTCTCGACAGTAAATAACCAGCCCATCCCAGACCCTGCAGCTGTTGCTCATCTTCATGAAATAACTCCAACAACCAGCGCGTTGTAGTGTGATAAGTGATTGCACACACATTTTGCGGTGGAACAGGACCTGTAGCCTCCCGGCCAGTTCCAATCCCTGGAGCCCAGATGGGAGCCTATAGAGGACCTGGACCTCAGGACCCACCCAGCCACACCCTCTCCCATCTCAGGAGCAGGTGCGAGTGTGTGAAACGAACCCACACCGTGGCTGCGGAGCATGAGGAACTTCCTTGAGCTCGCTTATCCTCCCCGTGGGAAACACGGTGGTAGCGAGAGGACCCGGATGACACCTGTCTACAGTGGGCGAGCTCTCCTTGGGTCTTCCCAACTCTGGAGCAGAAGTCTTTCCCGGAGGAAAAACAGGTGAAGCCATTTTTTCCTTGCTACTGAAGGTATAAATTCATGCCTGTCATTTCTCCCCTGCCTCTCCCCAGCGTTTAAAATTTTTTTTAGACAGGCAGGGTCTCACTAAACTATTGAAATTGCCCAGGCTGGGCCAGAATTTGCAATTCTCCTGCCTCGGCCTCCCAAGTGCTGGGATTCAGGCAAGCCCCAGCACGCCCGGCTTCGCACCTTCCAAGTCTTCCTGTTACTAAGGCTGTACAGTACATCCGACTGTCTCACCCTTTGCAGCCCTGCATTTGTTTGCAGGGCGGTACCGCGTGAGACCGCTGCCTCCTGGCGGCAGGTGCCCAGCATGCGGCCGTCTCACCGCGAGGGGGAGCCATGAGTTAAGGGAGGCAGCGCTGGATCGCTAAGCGCCAAGGCTCTGGAGCCCTGGCTGCCCTCAACCTGGAGCCTGACTCTCCTCCACCTGAGACACGCTGCCTTCTCCCTCCCTCGCTCAGGTAGCAAGGCTGACTCCAGTTACTCCCTGTGTGGCTCTTCCCATTTTATACCGCGGAATAGCCAAACTGGCCAATTGGAGTGCGCAGTCCCTCAGTGAGGTCAGGAGGCGCAAGGCAGAGAACCACCTATCCCGCCTACTGTTCACGCCCTTCCCAGACCCAGCCCAGATGGGCATGCGTGCTGAGCACCAGAAAAGGGCGGGAAAGGGCACACTCCACCAGATCCTGTGAGGACGAGGAGGGGCGGGCCTCTCAGGGGGGACAGGCAGAGGGGCACAGGACGACAAAGGCCCAAACCAGGGCAAGGAGAAAGTGAAGCAGAGGGAAGAACTGAGGGAGGCAGGGCAGACATAGGGACACCTGTGAGCGAACTAAGGACTGAAGATGCCGCGAGGCACAGAGATGGAGGGACAGATGCACGGGGCAGGGGAGAGAGGAAAATGGCGGGGGCGGAGACAGCACGGGAAGGGGAAAGGTGGACAGGGAAAAAGAAAGACGTGGTGAGGGGACTGGAGTGGGAAGTAGCGATGAGGAGGGTGAGAAAGTGAAAGAAAAATGAGAAAACACGGGAAAGATGAGAGAAACAGTGGGGAATCTGTGAGGACTGCAGGCAAGAAGAGGAAATCGAGAGACAGAAAAAGGAACTGACTGAAAACGGCCGTGAAAAACAGAAGGGATGAAGTGGGAATTGAGAGGAAGAAACAGGAACAAGTGAAGGTAGAGTGACCCCACCAGTGAGGAAGTGAGCAGGAGTGAGACAGGAGCAGAGGTGGGGACACGAGGGAGACTGAGGCAGGCGACAGGGAAAAGCGCAGGCATGACGAGGGAGGTGAGGCAGGTCGAGGCCCTGGCTTAGTGGCGAAGTGGAAGGCAACAGGTGACAGGAAACAGGCCACTGGGCATAGGGCAATGAAGCTGTGGCCATGAGGCCAGTTGTGCTGGGCACTACCAGGATGAGCAGCAGAGACCACACTCTAGGTGTCCCCTCAGATCAGCGCCATTGCCCGAGCTCTGAGAACAGGTGTGGTTCCAACTGCTGTGGGGGAGCTGGAGTGGGCACAATGATGGTGGCCCTGAGCTGAGGGGTCTGGAGGATTCCTACCCGAACCAAGGCTCTAGATCAATGGGCCCAGGCCAGTGTGGTAGAGCCACTTCCCATTGGCCCTGGTGGCTTATGAGGAATGTGGGCTGTTCTGATCTCTCAGAGCAACGTGGTACCTCCTCTGGGCCAGGAGGAGATGGCCACCATTGATCCCAAGGAAGAAAGGCTCTTGGGGTCTCTAAAGCCCAGTACAGCCCGCCTGGGGTCATGGTGGATTGTGCCAGCTTACTTAGAATGGACTTTCTGGAAACTGCAGAGAAAAGACTGGAGGCTGATGGGGCCCTGTGGCCACCCTGTCCAACCCCTCACCTGTGACCGAAAGGAGCCGTGTTGCTGGGGAGGAGATCGCTGGGTGCCTGGTGCTGCTCCATGGAAGCGCACGTCCAGGCCCTGGTGCCATGGTGGCCCCTTTGGCCAGGTCTTCTCCTGAAGTGGGGTCCCAGGTCCAGGGGGGATAATCATCATCATCTGTGTAGCCTCGAGGGAAATGGGTGGTGGTTGACCAGGTCCCCTGCCTCAGAGGCCCTTGCTACTACTTCTTTGCCTTCTAGAGTCCACTGGAGCAGCTCCCTGATGCCCCCGCCCCACCTGACTCCTGGAGATGCACCCCAGTGCAGTGCTCTGGCCCCGCCCACCTCCATCCCACGGCTCCCTCCCCAGCAGTCCCCTGATACCAGTGCAGGTAAACCCCACGTCTTCCTCATGGTCACAGTTGTGCTTCCCCCAGCCCCCTGAGGGGCAGTCGCTCAGCGAGGTCTCACTTCCCTTACAGCCCATGTCATCCAACCAGATGGGCCCGGTCCCAGGGCCGTAGTGGGTTTTGCCCACTCGGGGCCGGACCTTTCCACAACCCAGTTCCCAGCAGACCACAGTGGCATCCCGCAGGTCCCAGCTGTCGTCACAGACCGTCCCCCAGCGTCCGGCATGCCACACTTCTAGCCGGCCAGCACACCTGTTGGGTCCGTCGGCCAGACGAACCCGGAAGGGGCCTGGGGGTGGAAGGCCCTCAGGTCAGGAGACTCAGAAAGCCTCCCCTGTGTGTCCCTCTCACTTTTCCTCCTGCTCACCTGGTTCCCCAGGGATGCTGGCCGTGGGGGAGAAGGCTGGGGTCTCAGCAGATGGCTCCAGGGAAGCCTGACGGATTTTCTCGATGGTGGTCTCAGAGGTCATTTCTTGAGGGCCTTGAGGGGACAGCGTTGTCATGGTCCCTGAGGGCCATGTCCAGGGGGCCTGAGGAGTTGGCTTGGAGGTGGTGTGTGAGGTCCATCTGTGGGGAGCCTCTGTGAGCAGCCTTTTTAATAACTCAGAGGTTTGCTTTGAGGAGGCCTCAGTAGTCAGGGTTGTGGTCTGTGAGGTTAGTTCTGGGGGGCTCTGGGTCCCCAGGCCCCTGGAGTGTTTAGTAGTTGGCATCCTGGGGGGCTGAGCAGTTGGTCTCTTTGCATGTTTGGTCACCCACTTCTTAGTACTCTTGGGGGTTTTCCGTGGAGCCTTAGTGGTTGTTTTCTCGGGAACAATGGAGGTCAGACTTGCAGAGGGCTTGGTGGCCAGTTCTCCTGGGAGCCAAGCATCCCGATCTCTACCCAGCCCAGGGAGCCAGCTCCAGCTGAAGGGGTCTGAGATGGTGTCCAAGCCAGGGGTCCCTGAGAGGTGGGTAGAGAAGAAAAAGAAGAGTGAGACACCATGATGACAAGATCTGTCCAGGTCCCTCCTCTTTAGCCAGCCACCAAATTCCAGTTCATTCATGGAGCACCTCTTCTATACCATGCCTTGTGTTGGAGCCTGTGGAGACCACAGTAAGCCAAAGCCAATGCCATCCCCATCTTGCTGGCACTCACCTTCTAGAAGCTGTCCCTCCCTCTCTACCTCCTCGGCCTTTGCTTTGAATCTAGGGCCCCACACTCTATGCCTTCTGATGCATCTCCCTATCTCCATGTCCATCCTAACTGACCACCAGAGTGGTACCATGTCTGACAGGTCACACCCTGTCCTCAGACCCTTCTGTAGCTCCCCATGGCCCTCAGGAAGAGGGAGAAAGGACAAAGTCTGTAACATCAAGTAGAGTTAAACTCTATCCTTTGAGTCACCACTGTTCATTCTAGATCTTTCTGATCAGCACGTATACAACCAAGGATTCACCAGGCCTGAAAAGTTTGGCCCCTTGCCCCAGCTGCTGGGCCTCGGAATGACTTGCCTGGTAAGAGACTCTGCATGCCTGGGGGGCCTGGGCCATGCTCTGTAGTTCCTGCTAACAATATTTATGGGCAGCCACAGGAGTGGTCAACCACATCTACAAGACCACTCCCCTAAAAACTTGATCTACCAAGGCTCGGGGTGCATCCCTGCTTGGTAAGACATCATGCATATTGTTGCACCTTGTTGCTGGGAGAATTCAGCACAATCTGCATGACTGCTGGGAGGGGACACCTGATGTTCACACCTGCTGGCTCCTGAGCCCTGCCCTGCAGACCTGTCCCTGTGGCTGATTTTTTTTTTTTTTGTACCGGGGATCAAACTCGGGTCCTTGCGCTTGTGCAGCAGGTGGTGAAACCACTGAGCTAAGTCCCCAGCCCTCCCTGTGGCTGATTTTAACCTGAGTCTTCACCAGAATAAACCAGATCCCTGAGTCTAACAGCCTCTCTGGTCCTTCCAGAAAAGCACTGAACCCAAGGGCATCTTGGGGACCGACCCCCCAGACTATAATGTGTCACACAGGCTTTCGAATGTATGCTTGTGCATCTCTTTCCCTCTGGAAGCCATGGACTTCTCAAAGGCCAGGACCACGCCCGTGCCCTTCTCAGGACCCTGCATCCTGCTCAGTGTCTGGCCTCGGAGAACAGGACTCTGTGAATGCATGTGGGAGGGTAGTGCAAACACATGCAGTACTTCATTTGGCTTTGGGTTCTCTCTGTCTCCCAGGGATTCTATGTCCACTTCTTTGTGGGAGACTCCTTTGGTTCCTGGAAGGAGGAAGAGGAATAAGCTTCCCTGGGAATATGGTGGGAAACTTAGCTTTGCCACTTAGTTACTGTGCAACTTGGGACAAATTACTCAACTTTTCTGTGCCTTACTTTCTTCATTAGTAAAATGGGCAAAACATCCATCAATTTATGAAGTTTGAATGTGGTCACATGTGGGAAAATACCCAGCACAGGGCTGGGGCTTAGGCACCAATGTTCCCATGATGTTTGTGCCAGTGTTTGTTTCTGTTCCCTCCTCCAGGGAGCCCTCCTAGAATTAGCAAATGGAGAGTGTCCTTACCAGTACACATGACCCCGACATCCTCATTGTGAGCGCAGTTGTGCTTCCCCCAGGGAGCAGCAGGGCAGTCAGACAGCGAAGCCTCGGTCCCCACACAGCCCACATCATCCAGCCAAATGGGACCCGCACCCCAGCCGAAGCGGCCCACAGCGGGATCTGGCTGCCGAGGCCCCCTGCAGCCCAGCTCCCGGCAGACCACGGCTGAGTCCCGCAGGTCCCAGCTGTCATCACACACTGTCCCCCAGCGCCCGTCATGCCAGACCTCCAGCCGGCCTGAGCACCTGCTGGGCCCGGCCACCAGGCGCAGCTGAGGAGACCCTGAAGTAGAAGAGATGCAAAGAATTAGAGACGGGGTGAACAGAAGCCTTGGAAATTATGAGCCAAAATAAATCTTTCCTCCTTTAAAAAGAAAAGAATTCGAGACAGGGAAGTTGTGCAGCCCTCTAACTCTTCATCCACCTCTCCTTTGATCTTCTTCCTAACCATCCATCCATTTGTCCATCTAGGCTTTCCCTCTTTCTCCATCCTTTCTGCCTGCCAAGCAGCAGGGATTTGTTGAGGTCTTTTCTTGCCCTCTCTGAGCTGGCCACAAGGGATAGAGTCAGGCCTGGGTGGGTGGTTCCTCCGAAAGCCAAACAGAATTACCATATGGCCCAGAAATTCCACTACCAGGGTTATACCCAAAATAAATTGAAAGCAGGCATTCAAATATATATTTGCATCCAAATATTCTCAGCAGCACTATTCACAGTAACTCAAAGATATCCTAAATGTCTCCCCATGTATGAATAGTAAGCAAAAAGCAGTGTTTGTCTTGGCAGTGATTTCATAGATATGGCCCCAAAAGCACAGGCAACAGAAATAAAAATGAGCAAGACTACACCAAACTAAAACACTCCTGCTCATCGAGGGAAACAATCCAGAGTTAAATGGCAGCCACAGAGGGCTGGGGATTTAGCTCAGCAGTTTTGCCACCTGCTGCACAAGCACCAGAACCCAAGTTCGATCCCCGGTACCAAAAAATAAAATAAAATTAAAATAAAAGGCAGCCACAGAATGGAAGAAAATATTTACACACCATAAATCTCTTAAGGAGTTAATCTCTAAAATCTGTAAGGAATTTCTACAACTCAATAGTTTTTTTTAAGTAACTTTATTTAAACTGGGCTAAGGACTTGAACAGATATTTCACCAAAGACAATATATAAAGCACCAACAGGTATATGAAAAACTGTCACCACCATCAGGGAATTGAAAATCAGAAGCATGATCAGACATTACCTCACACCTGCTAGGGTGGTCACAAGAGACAAGTGTCACTGAGATGTGGAGAAATTAGAACCTTTGTACACTTCGGTGGGAATGCAAAATGGTGGAGCTGCTATGAAAAACAGTATGAAGGCACCTTCAAAAATTAAAAATAGAACCACCATATGATCCAGCTACCTCCCTTCTGGATATATATCCCAAAGAGCATTAGGATCTCAAAAAGACATCAGCACCTATGTATAGCACTACTCATAACAGCTAAAAAGTGGAAACAACTAAACGTCTATCAGCTAAGGAATGGATAAAGAAAGTATGGTACATATATACAACAGAAAACAATTCAGCCTTGTTTTTGAGACAGGGTCTCTCCCTGTGTAGCCCAGTCTGGCCTTAAACTCACGGTAATCCTCCTGCCTCAGCCTCCAGAATGCTGGGACTAGAGGTGTGTGCCACCATGCCCAGCTATAATTCAGTGTTTAAAAGGAAGGAAATTCTGTCATTTGTGAGAATATGGATGAATCTTAAGGACATTATGCTAAGAGAAATAAACTAGTCACAGAAAGACAAGTACAGTACTATGTAATTCCATTTATATGAGGTCCAAAGGCATGACTAACAGGGCTTTCCCCGAAGGGCTGGGCAAGGCTGGGCACATGGGACTTGCTTGCACCATGGCCACCATGGCTGGAGGCCTCTTTTCCTTTGTTTGAGTAATAATAGCCAACATTTCCTGAGCGCCCGCTGGTTCCTGCGGCCTGCTGCATTATAACCCTTTGGATTTTCTCACTGGATGATTCATACCTGGGCCTGCTGACTCTGAAGCAACTGCCATCCCCTGAAGGAGTGCCAACCCCCGAAGGAGTGCGCCTTTCTGAGCACACCAACCAACCCAGAGCCCATGCCCAGCCACCTCCTCACTGGGCTGTCACACCCAGGACCACTGTGCACCTGCCTGCGTCACTCTGGGGCCAGGTTCCAGACACCCAGGGACAATCTGGCACCACAGAGCCCTACCAGTATGCCCCTTCTCCCAGGAACTGCGAGTACCAAACTCTTCAGTCGCCATTGTCTCGTGCTCTGACCTCGCCATGCCTGAGGGATGGCAAACCTACATTTGAAAACAACAGCTGTCATTGATCTGGTCCTTTCAAGATCTGTGTGAAAGAGGCCACTTACCCTCATTTGCTAAAGGAGCAGACCCAGTATGGTAGTACATGCCTGTACTCCCAGCATTCAGGAGGCTGAGGCAGGAGGATCTCTGGGAGTTCAAGGCCAGCCTGGGCTACAAAGTGAGTTCAAGGCCAGCCTAAACTACATAGCAAGACCCTGTCTCAGAACAAACAAACAAACAAAAACAAAAAAGAAGAAAGAAAGAAAACCAGAAAGCCTCCCTGGCAAAAAGGCTAAGAGAATTCATGAGCAGAGCCGGTATTTGGAGCTGACCCAAGGACCTTGTGACGGCCTTATGGCTACACCACAGGGCGCAGGAAGCCAGAATCTTCCTACAGTGGACTCAGCCCACCATCCTTCTCTCCAGGCCCAGTTATAGAACATGGCCCTTGTTCAAACAAGGTTATGGATTTTACGAAGGAGTCAGACAGCAAGACAACAAACGGGTCCTTCTGAGATGGGAGCCCAGCACCTCTTCATGTCTCCCTTTGCAAGACTCACAGTTGGGCCAGGAAGGGACTCACCTGCATCTGGCCCAGGCTCCTGAGGGGCAGTCGGAGAGGCTGCAGGAGGCAAGCTGCCTGGCATCCTGGGAGCCTGGCTCACTGTGCTGGACAGGGGTCCCAGTGTCCACGCCCCGGGCGCGGACGTCCCGGGCCCTGAGCTGTTGCTGTCCACCACAGGGCGGGTGGGGGTTGCGTAGCCGAGAGGCATGCCTGGGCGGGGAGAAGGGATTATAGCCCCACTCCTTCTGCCCAGCCTCCTCTGCTGCCACTCCCCGACCCGGAAGAGGAAGCTGGAGTGCGAGTGATGGATAGGGAAACCAGAGGTCAAAGAGAAGAGGGGAGGGGACCCCATGGAGGGCCAAGGAGGGCTGTGACAGGGCTGAGGCCAGGCTGAGCCCGCCTACACCTGGGCCGACCCTTCTGCCCGGGCTGGGGGTGGCATCCTGTGCATCGTCACTTGGGGAGCAGTGTCGCTGGGCTCTACCTGGGGGGCCAGCTGCTCCTCACCCCCAGACGTGACCATGGAAATGTTTCCAGACCCTGCCCAGTGCCCCCTAAGGGGCAAAACTGCCCCACTCGAGAATAGCTGGTGTGGCTGAGGCTCCAGAGAAGAGGGAAAGATGGAGGAGCCAGGAAGCCTGAGCAGCGAGGGAGGAGCAGGACAGCTCTGCGCCCAGTTCCGTCCTGCACTCCAGAGCCACCACTCCACCGCCCCGCCCCGACTTCCACCGGGCCTCACCGTCACACACAGCCCCAGCGTCCTCCCGGTGGTGACAGTCGTGCTGGCCCCAGGGCCGCGCGGGGCAGAACCGCAAGGCCGTCTCGTTTCCCCGACACCGAAGATCATCCAGGACGATGGGGCCGGACCCCTCCCCAAAGAAGGCGGCCCCCGGAGCGGCCAGCGCCCCTCCGCAGCCCAGCTCCCGGCAGGCCACCGCGGCGTCCTGCAGGTCCCAGGCGTCGTCACACACGGACCCCCAGCGCCCGCCGTGCCAGACCTCCAGGCGGCCGGCACAGCCATGGGGGCCATCGGCCAGGCGCAGCCTCGGGGCAGGCCCTTCGGAGAGAAGGCCAGGAAACCAGGATGCTGAGCGCAGACTGCAGGGAAAGGCTGGCAGCCAAGGGCCGAGGCCCCAGGGACAGCTGGGCACCATGTGCCGGAGGGTGCGGCCGAGCAAGGCCCCATCAGTGCCCCTGGCCTGCCTCAGCCTCCCTCCAGGCCCCTACCCTGGCTCCCTCCTTTCCGCCTCAGCTGCCTTGGTGGCCACAGGCATGGGGCCAGGGGCCAGTCAGGGCTGCCCAGCGGAGCCCCGCAGGCACAGGCTCCTCGGCCCCCCGTGGGGAGGCACAGCTGCCACAGGCCTGTGCCATCCCGAGAGAACGCGTAGCCCCAAGTGTGCGGAGGAGTGGGGTGCTGGAGGCCCACCGGCCCCGCCCGCCTCCCGGGGACAGGAGGAAGGTGCCTGGCGCCCCGCCCCGCCTACCCGTGCACACCAGCCCGGCGTCCTCCCTGTGGTCACAGTTGCTCCGGCCCCAGGGGCTTCGGGGACAGTCCCGGAGGGCCTGCTCTGCTCCTGCACAGCCCACGTCGTCCATCCACACGGGCCCCGAGCCAGGCCCGAATCTGGCGCCCCCGGGGGCGGCCAGCGCCCCTCCGCAGCCCAGCTCCCGGCAGGCCACCGCGGCGTCCTGCAGGTCCCATCCGTCGTCACACACGGACCCCCAGCGCCCGCCGTGCCAGACCTCCAGGCGGCCGGCACAGCTGTGGGGGCCCGAGACCAGGCGCAGCCGGTCTAGGGGAAGGAGGGGCGGGAAGACGCAGGGCTCAGGTGGGGAGCAGCCCCTCCTCCGTTCAGCAGGGCTCAGCTTTCTGCCGCCTCCACCTCTGGGGGCAGAGGTCTAGGGGTGCTTACCTTGGCGGGGGGCCCCGGTGGTCAGCAAAGGGGCTCTGGTGGACTTGGCCTGCTTGGGTGGCCGGGGGCTTTTCTTCCGGGGGCCGTTCTGGGGGCTTCCAGCTGGGCGGGGGGCTGGGGAAGGAGACGGCCACAGGCTCAGGGGCCGCGCCATTTGTCCTGCCTGTCCTCTGTCCACAGGGCCAGGAAGGCAACGCGGCACCGATGTGCTGCGGGGGGCGGGGGGGGTGCGGCCCTCCTGAGGCTGCGGTGGGCAGGGTGGGCAGCCCTGTCCGGGGGCTCACCGTGAGTCACAGGGGGCTCCTCGGAGCCAGGCCTGGGCTCCCCATCCAGCGGGGAGGTTGAGTCATGCTGAGAGTCTGCCGCACGCTGGCCTGTAGGGGTGACCGCAGTGGGGTCGCTGTTTGTCCCTGACAGGCAGAGGGCCGGGCTCAGGGGCCATGAGTGCAAGCTGGGGGTCTGGAGGGCAGGGGCTGGGCCTAGGGTGGTTCCCTTAGCGCAGACTTGGGCAGAAGCCGCCCGCTCCCGGCTGGGGGACGTGGCCTCACCTGTGCAGACCACGCCCGCGTCCTCCTCGTGCGAGCAGATGTGGGCCTTCCAGCCCCGGTGGGGACAGAGGCCCAGCCGCTCCTCGAGGCCCTGGCAGGCCAGCTCACTGAGCCACACGGGCCCTGTGCCCTCCCCAAAGAAGGCGCCCCCGGGGGCGGCCAGCGCCCCTCCGCAGCCCAGCTCCCGGCAGGCCACCGCGGCATCCTGCAGGTCCCATCCGTCGTCACACACGGTGCCCCAGCGGCTGCCATACCAGACCTCCAGGCGGCCGGCACAGCCGTGGGGGCCATCGGCCAGGCGCAGCCGGTCTGGGGGGTGGAGGAGAGCTGTGGTCTCTGCTGCGGCACCGGCCAGGCCAGGGACCAGGTGACAGGAGGGTCTGGGCCGCCCAGCAGAGTGCTGGACCAGACCCCGGGGTGCTCAGCAGGGAGTGAGTGTTCCCCAGGCCAGGCCCCAAGGGGCTGGGCGCAGTCACAAGGTCCCAGGGGAGCAGGGCCCCGGCGGGGTGGGCAGGCGGGAGGACAAGGACACTTACCAACGGCCTGGATCCCCACCAGTGCTGCTGCAAAGAAGGGCAGCAGACAGTGTGAGGGTCGCCCAGACGCCTGCACCTCGGAGTGGACCCGCTGGGAACCCCAGGGCAGGTGGGGCCCAGGTTGGGCTGGGCAGGCAGGGGCAGGTCCCCTGAGAGTTAAAGAGGCGGGGACAGGGCATGCAGAAGGCTGGGTCTGGGACGGGCGGGTGGCCAGATGTCAGTGTGGCCCAGAGACCTGCACCAGCTCCAGAAGTCGGGCGCCGGGGTCAGAATGGTCACTCACCGAGGAGACAGGCCAAGACCCTCATGGGCGCAGAGTCCGGCAGGGCTGGGGTGAAGGGCAAGGGATTGGGGCCAGTGGCCAGGAGGGAAGCAGCGCCCAGCACGGCCCCGGTCCCGAGCAGCAGGCAGGGCCAGGCTTGGCCAGGAGGGAGAGAGGCTGCCGAGGCACAGGGCACAGGAGGGGAGGGGCCGGCGGCAAGAGTGGGAGGAGGGACCCACTGGGAGGGGCGTCGGCCAGCAGTCTGCAGCCAGCATCCAGAGCCGGAGACGATGGGGCAGCAGCCCGGGGAGGGCCAGCCCCCCCCCATCTGGCCTGGGAAGCACAGCTGGGAGCAGCAGCAAAGGGACTTTGGATCCGGAAAAACACCCAGCAGCCCTGCGGGTCTGCTCCTGAAGCCCCGCTCCCCAGCTGGAGTCCCCAGAGTGGGGCCACCAAGGCTCCGGCTCAGGGAGCCCCCACCCAGCACGCTAGGGCGCGCACTCCACACCAGCCAGCTGTGAGGGAAAAATTCGGTAATGGGGAGCGTGACTCAGAAGGCCTGGCAGAGACCGGGCGGGCGGCCGTGAGCTCACGAGCTCCCCACCCCACCACTCAGCAATTAGCGGCCAGGCAGGCGGGCAGAGGGTTGAGACGCACTGGGAAAGGCATCAGACGGAGACAGCACGCAGCAGTTCCAGGCTTTATTAACAAGTGGGTGTAAAAATCCAGACGGGGCTGGGGCCCTGCAGCCCCCGCCTGGCTCCGTGGGAGGTCTCGCCCCTGCTCACTCGGCCTCCCCTCACCCCAGTGTCTCCCCGTGGGACACAGCACAGGCTTCACAGTCACACGGACCGGGGGACTCCCTGCAGACAGCCTCGAGGCGGGGCTTGGGTGGGCGACCTGGGCCCCGAGAAGGATTCCTTGCCCTGAGTTCAAACGCTGCACACAGCGCACCGGAAGGCCGGCCGGCAGCAGGATGGGCAGGCGTGTGGGGGCCCAGTGGGCCCAGGCCTGTGTCTGCACCCTGGGCGGGCTGCAGCAGTGCAATGCGGGCACTCGGTGGGCGCTCGCTCACTGGCCCCTCGCTCTCTGCTCTCTCGGGCGCTGCCTTCTCTCCTGCCCCAGCTGGGTCTGCAGTCACAGGTCCTTGCTGAACTCCCTCACCAGCGTGTAGCCCATGCAGCCCCAGCCGCCCTCAGCCTGGTAGCCGCAGCCCTCCAGCAGCCCTACTGCCCCCCCAAGCAGCACAGCCACTGGGACCACAAGCCGGGCCCGGGGACCCCCCACGCCACCCGCCCAGGCTCGGGCCCGGTCCTCCGCGAAGGCCAGCAGCCTGCGGCCCACGCCCTGGCGGCGGTGCCAGCGAGAGACGGAGAGTCGCGTGACCCGGGCTCCATCCCCTGGGGTGGGGCCAGGAGCCAAGGCCAGGACTCCACACACGTCACCAGAGCCCCGCACGGCCACCCAGGGGCCCCCCAGGCTGTTGGGGGGAGGCAGAGAGCCCCACCGGGCTCGCAGGCCCAGCTTCACAGCGGCCACGGCCAGGAACACGGGCAGCAGGAGGGCCAGGGCGAAGGAGGCCAGGACGAATCGCAAGGCACTGCTGGCCGCTGCCAGGAGCAGCAGGGCCGGGGGCCGTGTGAGCGCGTGGAGGGCCACGCGGTTTTCAGTGTCCTTCACGCCAGCCTGTGGGCAGGGGGAGTGGGATCAGGCATCCAGCACGTCAGGGCCCCGGGAGAGGAGCAGAAATGGCAAGGGGGGAGGCAGCGTGGGGCACCAGGGGTGGGTGGCTGAGTGGGCAGGGAGTGAATGAGCTGTGGGAGTCCGACTCAGTCGAGATGCACAGTCGGGAGCTAGAGGAGCGACCCCTGGAGGATGGGTCGGGCTCAGGGGGGCCTGGATGCAGGGCAGCTACTGGGCTGTCTGTGGCGTGGACTGGGAGCTATGGTCCTGGGGCCACCCCCGTCCACCTGCTAAGGAGGAGACGCTGACAGGAGCCCAGGAGCCCAGGAGGTGAAGACCCCGAGGTCCGCTCTAGGGGCCGGGGCTGAGCCCGCTTGCAGCGTCCCACCGCGGCCCGCCTCACCTTCAGCATCTCCAGCACCAGGGTCTTCTCGTCTTCCCGCATCTCCCGCACGGACAGGTGGCTGGGGGCCATGACAGACCCGAGGCTGCCGGCCCCAGAAGGGAGCCGGCGTGCACCTGGGGAAAACACGTAGGTCGGCACCTCCGTCCCCTTGCCCCCCATGGTTTTCTCCAGTCGCGCCAGCTTGGACAATGGCGAGATGGGCCCCCCATATCCAGCGACCTTCCCAGTCTCCCCATCCTCTCTTCCCTGCACCCAGGGCGATCTCCCCGAAATGTGCTGCGCGCGGACTTGACACCTCGCAGCACGGCCCCGCCCCAGCGCCGGGGCGTCCGAGACTCACGACCCGGTCCCACACGCTCCCCTCCCGGCCGCAGCGCCCCGCGCTGCAGAGGGAGAGCCCGCGAGCACCTCCAAGGGTCGCTCCGATCCTTTGACAAGGTATAGGGAACGCAGGGTCGGGGCGGGGGGGGGGCCCTGGTCGCTGGCGGAAGTGACGTACACGCTAGCGCGGAGGCGGGGCGGCGCCAGCTCTCCACCTTAGCAACTGTTGCCAAGCTTCCTCTGAGCCAAGCTGGCCAGGAGGGACCCACGCACGGCGCAGGCCCCCGCGCCGGGGCAACCTCTCCGGTCCCTGGAGCGGATGCACCGGGGAAAGGGCACCTGCGGGAGATGCCGGCGGGAGGAGAGGGTCGAGAGCGATACTTACCCGGCCCACGAAGGGGCTGCGCAGGTCCCCTCCCGACAGCGTCTAATTGCTAAGCGACTTGAGCACGGGGAAGTGGCGAAGCGGTGGGCTGAGTCTCCTTGGCGCCTGGACCTTTGCAGAGGGCTCGGAAGCCAGCCTCCGCGTCCATCCCCAGGGCCTCCACCCGACCCCCTTCCCTCAGGCGGGGAGTCCTTCGAGATAAGAATCTCCCCCTACTGGAGTTTCAGATTAGGGGAGGGCGTGGTGATTTAAGGCGAATAAGTGCGGATTCGGATTCCAGGGCCTTCCTGCTATAGTGACCACGATGTCACTCCCCCAAAGGACAGGGCAACTGACCCCCCCATGGAAGCGGGTGGCCCCAAGCCTCCACGCAAGGCATTTACAAGCCAGGAAGCAAGAACAGACTCCAACCTCCCGAGCGGGGGGCCATCCCATCACTGTGCCCGCTCCCCAAGAAAACAAAACAAGAGAACATTCTGGGTCTTTATTAGCAGGCTCCTTTCTGCTGGGCAGCCCCAGCCCGGCAAAGGCCATGAGTCGGAGCCTCCGTGTAGGGCGGGTCTCCTCAAAACGTGTGCACCAGCTGGACAGCGGGCAGCGTCTGCACGATCTGGATGGAGGGCAGGGCCTGCGGGCTCACAAGCCCAGGCGCGGTCCCTGCGGGGACCACCTGCACCATCTGGGGGGCAGTAGCCGCGGGTACCGCTGCCGCAGGGGCAGAGACTGGGCCAGGGGGCGGAGGGGCCAGGAGCTGCAGCGTGGCGGTGCCTCCCCCCACGCTGCGGTTTTCCAGCAGCTCGGCGGCAGGGGCGCTGCGGATGATGAGCAGTTTCTGTCCAGGAGGAGCTGAGGCAGGTGGCTCAGTCAGCCCAGTAGGAAGGGTTTCTACCTCCTGCACACACAGCCGTGTCTGCTCCCCATCCGCTCCGCTCAGCACCAGCACGCTCTGCAGCCCCTCGTCTGTCTGCAGCGTCTCAAAGACAACATCCTGCACCACACCCGCGCTGGCCTCGCCATCCCCGGCCTCTCCAGGACCTGGGGCCGCAAGCAGCTCCTCAGCTGCCTCGCTCTGGACCACCAGCAGGTTGGGGGCCTCGGTGGTCACTGCTCCTCCACTGGAATTGGACAGCTGGCCTGCCAAAGGCTGCAGCTGGACCGTGGTCACTTCCTGGGCCGGCTGGAGCTGGACCGTGGTCACTTCCTGGGCCGGCTGGAGCTGGACTGTGGTCACTTCCTGGGCCGGCTGGAGCTGGACCCCACTCACTTCCTGAGGCCCTGCATCCCCACTCCCTACATTCTGCAAGACAATGAGGCTCTGCCCTCCCCCACTGCCCCCTGCACCACCACCCCCCTGCACCCCCAGGCCGCCAGGCCCCGGTAGCCAAACCACTCCTGCACCCTGGCCAGCTTTTCCCAGAGCCCGAGGCCCCTGCCTCGCTGGTCCACCCCCAGCACCGGAGGGGGGCAGCAGGATAAGCTTAGGGGGAGCAGGTGGGGGCGGCGGGGTGGGGGGCTGGACACTGCTGGGGATCAGCTGGAGGCCCTGGGCGGTCTGCACCAGGAGAAATGTCTGGGAGTTGGGTGCTGCTGGGCCTGGGGGCGGGGCCTGGGCCGTGCCCCCCGCCACCTCGAGGGAAAGTGTGGCCTGGAGGTGGGGGAGCACGTGGACATCCTGGGTGGCCAGCGGGGCTGGGGCTGCGGCCAGCGGGGCCGGGGGCTGGGGGGCTGCAGCACCAGAGGCCGCCTGGGCCGGGGTGTGCGTCCTCATGTGCCGCTGCAGGTAGGCAGCCATGACGAAGCCGCGGCCGCAGATGGCACAGGTGAAGGGGCGCTCGGCTGAGTGCGTGCGCTGGTGCAGCAGCAGGTTGGACGAGTGCGTGAAGGTCTTGGGGCAGAGCGCACAGCGGAAGGGGCGCTCGCCCGTGTGCACGCGCTGGTGCTGCCGCAGGTTGGAGGTCTGTGCGAAGCTCTTGCCGCACACGCTGCATGCGTGAGGCCTCTCGCCCGTGTGGACATGCCGGTGGCGCCGCAGGCACGAGGTGTTGCGGAAGGCCTTGCCACATTCGCCGCAGGCGTAGGGCCGCTCGCCCGAGTGCAGACGCAGGTGGTACTGGTAGTGCGAGGACCACTTGAAGGTGAGGCCACACTGGCCGCAGGTGAAGGCGCGCAGGCCGGTGTGCACGCGCTGATGGATGGCCAGCAGCGACGAGCGCTTGAAGGCCTTGCCACACTCGCCACACTGGTAGGGCCGCTCGCCCGTGTGGTCCCGCAGGTGGTAGCGCAGCCCCGAGGAGCCCTTGAAGGCCTTGCCACACTCCGTGCACTTGTAGGGCCGCTCTGTGGAGGCCGGGGCAGGCAGCGGCGGAGCAGGCACGGCAGGGACCAGTGGCTCCTGGGGGCACGTGACCTCAGCGGCCTCAGCCTGCGGGGGCGGGCGCCCGGCCGCCGCCTCCTCCACATGGCTCTGCTGGTGCACCAGGAGGCTGGCCAGCTGCGGGAAGGCGCCGTCGCAGCTGCCGCAGCGGAAGGCCTGCCCACCGGCCGCCCTGTGGCTGTGCTGGTGGCGGGAGAGGCCGGCCACTGTGCGGAAGGACTTCCCGCAGGGCGGGCAGGCGAAGCCTGGGGCAGCGACCACGGCGGCCGGAGGGGGCTGCGGCAGGGGCAGAGGCAGCGGGGACAGCACCGCTGGGGGGTCGGGGGCGGCCGGCCCAGGGCAGGGCTGGTGCTCCAGGAGCAGCTCCTCGCTGCCGAAGCCCTGGTCGCAGCCATCGCAGCGCAGCACCAGCTCCACCGTGGTCTCCGCCGCCGCCAGGAAGAGCTCGGGCACCACCGGGGGCGGGCTGCGGGGCTGCTGCACGAAGGTCTCGGCCACCAGGCCCGGGCCCACCCCGCAGGGCTCGTGGGGCGTGGGCGTGGGCACGGTGCGGCCAGGAGAGTCAGAGGGCCCGTGCGTGCGCTGGTGCAGCAGCAGGTTGGACGAGTGCGTGAAGGTCTTGGGGCAGAGTGCGCAGCGGAAGGGGCGCTCGCCCGTGTGCACGCGCTGGTGCTGCCGCAGGTTGGTGCTCTGCGTGAAGCTCTTGCCGCACACGCCGCACGTGTAGGGCCGCTCGCCCGTGTGGACATGCCGGTGGCGCCGCAGGCTGGACGAGTTCTTGAAGGCCTTGGGGCAGTCCGGGCACGGGTAGGGCCGCTCGCCCGTGTGCTGCCGCAGGTGGTACTGGTAGTGCGATGACCACTTGAAGGCCAGGCCACACTGGCCGCAGGTGAAGGCGCGCAGGCCGGTGTGCACACTGCGGTGGATCTGCAGCAGCGATGAGCGCTTGAAGGCCTTGGGGCAGTCGGGGCACTGGTAGGGCCGCTCGCCCGTGTGGCCTCGCTGATGGTAGAGCAGTGCAGAGGAGCCCTTGAAGGCCTTGGGGCAGTCGGGGCACTTGTAGGGCCGCTCGCCAGTGTGCGTGCGCTGGTGATGCAGGAGCCTGGACGACCACCGGAAAGACTTGCCGCACTCCCCGCACTCATACTGGGCCGTGGTCGCGGGGGCCGCCGGCGCCAGCTTCTCCCCTGGCCCCTCGGTGGTGGAGGCAGGCACCATGTCTGCTTGGGAGCCGACCATCACACCTGGGGGCGGGGGTTCCAGGTCAGGCCACAGAGCCTGGGCCCTGGAGGGAGAGGGCCACCCCCTGGGTCCCCTTTGCTCAGGGAACCTGCTCAGGAGCGGGGCTTCCCAACCCCAGGTGTCCCCTGGGCCTGCAGGGCAGAGGGGTGTGGCCTGGGGTCACTTCCGGGTTTGAACAAAACTTGCCGCACACAGTCCAGCCGCCCCTCCAGAGGCCCCAGCGGTTCTGAGGAGGCTCGGCCTGGCCTTTCAGGCTGAGCTGCCTCCCTCTAAATGCACCCACCGCAGCTTCCTGTCCTCAGCACCTCCTCCCCTGCTGGGCGTGGCTGTGCACACTTATGATCCCGGCAATCAGGAGACTGAAGCAGGAGGATCTTGAGTTCAAGGCCAGCCTGGACTATTAGGGAGTTCAAGGGCAGCCTGGACTACACAGTGACACCCTGTCTCAAAAAACCAGAACACGTTTTGAATAAATATTTTTTAAAAGACCTTATTCCCAACTCCACCTCAACACTTGCTCACCACCACACCCTGAAGCAGTGGTCGTGGACCCATGGCACCCTGGCCACCGAGCACGCCAGTCACTGAGTAAAAGCTGTCAGAAGAGTGTTCTAACATTCCGGCCACGCCAGGGGCTCTCAACTGGCACAACTGCCCCCCACCCCAGGACAGCTGGTGACAGCTGGAAGCACTGCTTCTCTGCCAGCTAGAGAAGCAGGGCCACTGGTACCAGTGGGCAGAGGCCGGGATTCTTCCCACCATCGGTTCGGTGCATAGGACAGTCCCTCGGGGAGGACCTGGTCCAAACGGCTGAGAAACCTCACCACCTGCCCGGCCTGCCCGGGCCCAGGCCTCTGGCCTCCCCGCACATCCTGAACCTCCCAGGAGCTCTCCCGACAGGTTCCTCACCACACCCTCCCGCTAGGCCCCCATCTTCTCCAAGAAGGTGCTGGGTGTGGCCCATGCCAGTGATCCTAGCTACACTGGAGGCTGAGGCAGGAGGGAAAGTGTGAGCCCAGCTGGGGCAACTTGATAAGACCTTGTCTGAGAATAAAAAGTGCTGAGGATGTAGCTCGGTAATACAAAGCTTCCCACAATGCACCAGTCCCTGAGTGCAGTCCCCAGCACCAAAAACCAATCAACCAACCAAACAAACCAACCTACACTCCAGTCCCCAGGCAGCCACGGCTTTCCTTCTCTCTGCCTCTCTGGAGCAGAGCGGCTCTCAAGTGTCAACCTGCTCTTCCCACCCCAAACCACTCTGCCACTCTGCTGCCACTGCCCAGCATCCATAAGGGCGCCCACTTCAAACATAATGTGGCCAAACTCTAGGAGCAGTTTTCTGATCCTGTGCCTTCCTATCAAAAATTTAAAAACCTACTCAACCAGTCTTCTATGAAAACAGGGGGGCCATTCTTCCTCTGGCCAAGGGCCCTGCCTGCCTCGCCGCCTCCGCTCTCTGTATAATCAACCGTCAGGAGATCCCGGGGCTCCACAGGACTGCAGCCAGAAGCTGGGGCCTCGGTCATGCCTCCCCTGGGCAGCGGTGGTGTCTTCCTAACAGGTCGCCACGTCTCCACCCTGTCTGTTCCCTAAGGGACCCGTCAGGAGAGGACAGGGCATCACATTCCTCACTCCCAGGCCTCCTGAAGACCCCTCAAGGCTCAGCCTCTGCTTCCCAGAGCCCAATCATCCCTTCCTGCCTCCAAGCCCAGCAAGACAGGCTGTGCCACTCCCTCCACGTCCACGACCCCCCCCCCCAGTCTTCCCTGAGAGCTGCATGGCCTTCGACTGCCTGCAGGGCCTCGAGCCCTTCCAACACTGCCTCCTCTCCCCCGACTTCACTTGCTCTCCATCGCGCTCATCACCATCCAAGTGCTACACAGCGAGGCATCTTGGCCTTGGGAGCGGACTCCTCTGTCCAAGGGTCCCCTGCTTTCCTGGTGTTGAGCGGCGACCCTGAACTCGACCCACACCCTCGCAGGTGTGGCAGCAGCCACAATGACCCTCGCCTAGGAAGCCTCCTACTCGCTCCTGCAGTGTCATCCCGGAGAACAGCACCGCCCCCAGGTGACAACCGCTACCACACAATGATTGCCTCTGCCTCCCCGGGCTAGAAGGCCAGCCCCACGCAAAGGCCTTGGTTTTGTTCCCTGTAGTGTCTCGGCCCCTACATAACGTCGGGCGTGGCGTGTGCGCTGGAAACGCTTCTGGAGGAAGGCAAGCTGCAGGTCTCGTCTGGACAGGGGTCTTTCCTTTAAAAGATGGGCGTCCCTTTCGGGTGCGAGCAGCTCCTTGAAAGACATTGATTATCCCAAGGGGCTGGTCTGCCTCTGAGAAGGGGTCATCGCCGTATACTCGGGACGCCCGCGCTCCGGAGTGGCGAGCCCATCCCCGCCTTGGAGCGGGCCGGCTGCCCCTCTAGGGGATGCGTCGGCCTCACACCATCTCCACCTCTGCAGCACAAAGATCCTGCAGTTTTCCCTTGGATGTCTGGGAAACTGGCACTGGCCTTCAATGGAATAACCCTCTTTTGGGGGGCAAGGCGCAAAGCTTTGTAAAATGGGAAGCCTGCCACGCCCTCGAAACGCAGTCCCTTGCCCTTTAAGAGGGTGGGGCCGATGCAGGCACAGAAATCGGAGGCGAATCAGCGGCCTCCCCTTTAAGGCGCCCCTTCCGGTTTCTCGCTTGCCGTTTCCCAAACTACTCCGCCCTCCGGCCCCTCCCCCCTCGCGCCCTCCGGTTTCTCACCTGCGGCCCCGGTTGGGGGGACCCGGGGGAGTCTCCGGGTATCGCCGCGGGGACCGATGGGAAGGCGGGCCGGCACGGCACCGCAGCAGCGGAGGCCGGGGAGGGGCGGGGGCGCGCACCCTCCCGGCGGCCCCGGCGCGAGGCACCCAACCTTTATCGGCGGCCGCTCGCGCACACAACCCCGACGCCGACGCCGCGTCATGACGCACGCACGCACGTGTGCCGCGCAGCCGGGCCCCGCCCCCGGCCCGCGGCCTGGAGGGTCGGGGGGCGTCTTGGGTTCCGCGTGGGCACTGCGGACGGCCCCAATCTCCTCGCCGACCGAGCACCCCCTTCCCGCAGCGCTTCCGAGCGAGCCCCGCCTAGCCGAGGTGACGGGTCTCGCTATGCAGTTCAGGCTGGCCTCCAACTCCCGGCGACCCTCCTGCCTTAGCCTCCCGAGCGCTGGGATTATAAGTCACTCAAATTGCAATCTTCAGCAATTTGGGGTTTTTTCTTTTTTTTGGTACCAGGGCTTGAACTCGGGTCCTTTCGCTTGCGCAGCAGGCGACGAAACCATTGAGCTAAATCCCCGGCCCCTGAAAATTGCAATCTTAACATTGTACTTTTAAGACAACTGCAGCTTCAACGCACAGTTACCCAGGACCCCAGTGCTTTTTTTCCCTTCCAGGCAACTCCAAAATTCCTAAGAGTCTCAAAAGATACAGCGAGCCTAAGTGGGCCCTGCCTTTCTCCTGTAAATTGGGCCTGAGCCGGTGCTTATCTTCCAGCACTGTAGATTGACCAGTTCCATCCGCAGGAAACGGTAGTTGCAATCGATTGAGTACCGTGTCTCTCAACTCCGAACTCCGGTGAATGTCTCGCATTCTAACCTAGCGGGCTACAGTCACCCGCGCAGACAGACCGAGTACTCACCCTAGGTGCTCCGCGTCGGGTCACCCCCGAACCATACCTATCCGAGTGCCTGTCCCGAGTGTGTGCTCCTTTGGTTCCACTTAAAGCTCCCTGTGCCCACCACTGCCTGCCACTGCCGTGTCCTGAAATGCGTTTCAGTGGGGAACGCGAGTGAGCCAGCTCCGTGTTTGGGGGAGGCCCGGGCTCCGGTCCTTTTCTCTGGGGACTTCCCATCTAGTGACAGTTACAGTCCCCAAAACGCGTTTTCTGCCTTGTCCCTTCCTCCCCGGCCGGTCCTACCCAGCCCTGCTGGAGTGAACTGAGCCCCGTGCGTGGGCCCCCGCTGCGCGCGCAGCCACATTTTTATTGGTGACAGCCGAGACCCGGTCTGTCCTTGCCACCCGAGTGACCCCAACAGCCAGCTTGGGGCCCGATCCGAGGAAGACAGCTGGGATTCCGGGGGTTTCCAATCCGCAACCGCCAGCCCCAGTTCCCTACCTGCCAGAGGAGGGCGGGACAGGGAGGGCCCCGGCTCCTTAGCATCCCCTAGGCTGGGGCCTTGAGCAGCTGCCCCGCACCTCAGAGGCTGGAGAGCGGCAGGAGGGACCGGGCCAGCCCTGGTCAGCTCTCTGAGCCCCGAGGGGTCTGGGCGTGGTGGGGGTGAGGGTGTGCTCCGCCCGCCGCTGCTCAGCCTTGGACTGCAGACTCCTCAGCCCGCCAGAGGCGTCGCCGGCCCCTCAGGCCCGAAAGTAAACTGGGAACGCAGGAGCGGCGGATAGGATCCTGTGAAATCAGTGAGGTGTCCTTTCCGGGCTGGGGGCGCTGGTGCCATCCGGGCCGGGCTCTGCCCTCAGGTTGCGCACAGGGAGAGCACACCGTTTTCAGTCCTGGCAGCAGACGTAGGGGTCCTGTCCCGGGTGAGGAACAATGAAACCAGACAGAGGACATAGGTTGCAAACAAGTTTATTTAAAAGATAGAAAGGAGGGCTGGGGAGTTAGCTCAGTGGTTCCAGTGCCTGCCTTGCAAGTGCAAGGTCCCAAGTTCAATCCCCGGTACCAAAAAATAATAATGAACTAAAAGATAGAAAGGTCAGGAAGTAAGAGACAGGGTCTCACTATGTAGCCCAGGCTGGCCTTGAACTTGTGGTGACCCTCCTGCCTCAGCCTCCTGAGTGCTGAGATTACAGGTTAGCACCACCATGCCCGGCTTGAAACTGCATACTTTTCTGGTCTGGTCACTGTAGTGTACACGCAGTGTCCAAGCAGGCCTCACATGCACTCCAGCCTGTCCCGGCTGGCCACACCGAGACGCTCCCTGACACCCACAGGACCCCTAGCAGATGTTGTGGGAAGATCTTGGGGGTGGCGACTCAGCAGACTCAGGTTGGGTCAAACTTGCAACCCTCCTGCCTCAGTCCCCCAGTGCTGGGATTACAGGGTGCGCCAACCCCTGTCTCGACTAGGTTTTCCCTGTGCACAGATTGATGCCCTTCCAGTGTAACGAAGCTCTCTTCACATTCTGTGGCCATAACGTTTGCAGTTCCAAGCACAAAGGCAAAACCAGTGCAATGTCTTTGTGTTTCCTCACGGTTTCAGGGATAGATTTGTTCTCGTGGCAATCTTAGCAACCTCAGTGCGCGACTCTTTCTTTTCTCCCTTACATTGTCGAAGGCCAAAGGCCTACAGTGTTAGCCTCTCCCAGCAGAGGCACCTTGGGCTTCTCTAGGACCTCCCCATGCTCAGCACCACTCCACTGAGCTGTAAATAAGGGCACAGAAGCAAGCACTTGGGTGACGCAGTGACACCGGATCTGACAGCCCAGGTGGCTGCCAGGTGAGAACCTGGGGCCGTACACAGGGCTGATGCACTCGCCTGACGCTGCTTGACGAAGACGCCAGCAGGCCTTGCCTGCTGGCAGGAGATTTCATCTCACAGCAGCGCACAGGGTTTAAAGCTGCCTCATTGTTGGCTTTCGGAGTCCCCCTGTATATTCGCAGTCCAAGGTTGGCCGCATGTGGCTGCAACTGTGCCAGAAGAGCACTCAGATGTGGCATCCATGCGCATCTATCGTTTTTGTTGGTTTTGTTTGGCAGCCCTGGTGACTGAGCCCAGGACCTTGACACCGAGTTACATCCCCAGCCGGTGCTGTTTTGTTTTTGTTTTGAGATAGTCTCACTAAGTTGTTAAGTAGCCAAAGCTAGGCTCAAACGTGCCATCCTCCTGCCTCTGCCTCCCCGAGTGCTGAGATTACAGGTGGGCACTGCTGCTGCCAGCTTCCATCCCCAGGTCCCTATCTGGATCCACCCGCTGATTGATACAGAGGACACTAACGGTCCTGGCTTTCCTGCTCTCTGGAGAACTCCGGCTAATGCAGGGAGACCACCCAGCCCTTTAAATGGGAGTCTAGAGGCCAGAGTGCTGCCACACCCCACACTCCCCAATGGCTTGAAGACAAGAGCCCCACAGATGCCCCTGTGCCAGGAGAGAACTCTGCCTCCTGAGCCTGGAAGAGCACTCTGACCTCAGGCCGGGCTGCAGCCGCAGCACCTCCTTCGGGCCTTTCTTTTGCTTGCTTAGGGTCCTGGGGATTGAACCCAGGGCCTTCACACTGAGCTACATCCTCAGCCCTTTTTTACTGAAACGAGATCTTGCTGAATTACTAATTGCCCAGAACTTGCAGTTCTCCTGCCTCAGCCTCCTGAGAGCTGAGATGACAGGTGTGTGCCATCACACGCAGGTCCCAGCAGATCCTGGCCTGCAGCCCCGTGAGACCCTGAGACAGGACAGCTGTCACTTCCTCAGAGAGGGCTTCCATCCACAACATGATAACAGTAATAAATGCAATCTAAGCATGGTGGCACAACCTGCCATCTCAGGAGGCCGAGGCAGGAGAATCACCTCAGGTTGGAGGCTAGCCTGAACTACATAGCTCAAGACCCTGTCTGGAAAAACCAAAAAATTTTTGAAAAATTAAAAAAAACCATTGCTGTTCAGTCCATGTTTGTTGAATAACCAAATCCAGCCTGCACGCTCCATGTGAGGGCTGGGATAGGAAAAGGGAGCCTGGGGAATACCTGCCAGCACCGGAAGTGCAGATCCTACTCAAACCGGCTGGAGACCTAGGGGCCCAGGGCCCAGGCCTCGCAGTACCGGGACTTGGGCGCCCCCTGGTGGAACCCGAGGCCCGCGGCTCAGCACCGCCCTGGGGAGCTAGCGGGCCGCAGGTGCTGCTCCAAGGATGGGGACCCAGTCAGGTCACCCGGGGCCGGCAGAGGTCGCACCCGGGCCACAGCAGCGACCCTTGGCCTGCCCAGGGCCCTGAACTCTGCCCTCCAGTCCTCCAGAAACCTGGGGTCCAAGCCCGAGATGCAAAGGGGGAGAAGCCGAGGACGGACACAGAGGGCGACAGTCAGGGACAATAAAGAAAGAAACCTGTGTTCCCAGCACTCTGGGAGGCCGAGGCAGGAGGATTGCAAGTTTGAGCCCAGCCTGGGCAGCTTAGTGACTTAACAGAGACCTTGCTTCAAAATTTAAAAATAAGCTGGGGGGTTAGCTCAGTGGCACCACACCTGCCTCACCAGCACAAGGTCCTGAGTTCGATCCCTGGTACCAGAAAAAAATTAAAAAATAAAAAGGGCTGGGGATGCTGCTCAGTGCAAAGGCCCTAGGTTCAATCCTCAGTACTGGACAAAGGAGAGAGAGGGAAATCCATTCTCCGTGTCCCACAAGCACCTTGGGGAACCTGGCCCTCCGCACCTTCTCCACCCTGCGTCGTTCCACTGCGTGAAGCTCAGGCTCTGGTGGTCGCCCCAAAGCCAGCCCTTCCTGCTGGCTGGGACCTTGGGCCTCAGCTTCCCCTAAAGGTCTGGGGACGGAGCAGAGGCGGATGGAGCAGGCAGGTCCGATATGGCCTGTGTAACCCCTCCCCTCCTAGGGCCGCCCCGCTCCCAGCCTGGCACCTGCCCTTCCGCAACGCCAATTAAGAGTGCTCGACATAATCGCTGCGGTTGACTGGGGCTGCCGGCCTCCCGAGAGCCTTTGTCCCTTAATTGGCCACCTCCAGGCGTATATCCCAGCTCCAGCTATGTGCTAATTGGCACCTGGCGCGTGGAGCCCCTCCGCCTCCTACAGCAGCCTCACCTGGCAGCCCAGGCCCCTCCGCGGTGCCCGCCCCAGGCTTTCGGGTGCATCCCGGCAGTGTCGGGAAGACACCGGAGCGCCCCAGCCATGCACCCTGGCGCCCCCGCCGGCCCAGGGGCCTCAGAGCCTGACCCGCTCGAGCTGTGCGCCTTCGTGAGCGGGGCGGCTGCTCACGTGCTGCGGGCCCTGCAGCCCCGGCGCGCCAGGCCCCCCAAGAGGAGGCCCAACCACCGGAGGTTCCTGCACAACCAGGTCTGCAGGTGAGAGCCGCGGGCACACCGGAGCCCCGCCCTTTACCAAACACCTACTGTGCATGGGAGCCCTGGGGGAGGGGGAGCAGGCGGGGCGGAGTGATCCTCAGACCAGCCCGAAAAGGCGAGCTCTCGGGCTCCAAGCCTGGGCTGCGGGTGAGGCCTGCAGGGGAGGGAGAGGCGCTGCTACCGCAGAGGGGTTTCCTGTGGGGGTGATGGCAGGTTCTGGAACTGAGGAGAGGTAGTGGTCGCCCGGCATTGCAAATATACTAACTGCACGCTTTAGAATGATGAATTTTATGTGCATTTTACTTCAATTTAAAAAATACTCTAGAGGCCGGGGATTTAGCTCAGTGGTTTCGTTGCCTGCTGCGCAAGCGCAAGGACCCGAGTTCGATCCCTGGTACAAAAAAACAAAACAAAACAAAAAAAAAACAACTCTAGAGACAGGCACACACCTGTATGTAATCCCAGTACTCAGGAGGCTGAGGCAGGAGGACGGCCCTGTGAAGCTTGTGCGAGCTGTGGCGAGGGGAGGCAAGAGGCAGGTGTAGGCTGGTGTCCGGAGAGGGGGAAGGAGCGCCAGGACCGGCCGCAGCGGGAGGAGGAAGCGCTGGCTCCGAGGAAGCAGCTGTTCTGGGCAGACTGCAGGGGCCGGTGGGAAGGGAGAGGTGCGGGGCAGGCAGGGCTGACGTGGGGGAGCCTTTCTCGCCCGCAAACACCCCCAGGGCGCTCCACCCAGGCTCCCCGCGCCCTGAGGCCCCGCAGGAGCCTCGGCATCCGGCCGCGGGGGGCACGCACTGTGCCCTCGCTGGGAGCCTGCAGGCCTCCGTCCTCGGGCTCTGCCCCAGTCTAGCCGCCCTGGCCCTGGCTCCCCTTGCCCGGGGCAGTGACCCACGCGGTTCCGGTTCCGGCGCGGTCACCTGCTAAGGCTCATCTGCTGCGGCGGCGGCATCTCTTCTCCCGGAGACCCCCAGGGGGGGCTCAGTCTTGGTCCCGTGATCAAGTGCAGAGATTCAGAGAGGATCGGCGATGGCCTGGGATGCACAGCGCCTGGGGGAGACGGCCCACTCTCGTCACTATGGTCCGTGCTGCCTGGATGCAGCTTCCCGGGAGGATGAGGACGCTCGTGGGGACGGTGACCGTGGCCCTGGTGCTGATGGTGGTGACAGACGTAGCTCACAATTACGCAGCGCTTACTGTGTGCCAGGAACTGTCCCAAGCACTTCCGTATTAAGCCATGAGTTAGTGCTTGCTTTCAGTGAGCATTAACTCATGACTCTCCCACACCAATCCTGAAAGGAAACTGAGGCACAGAGAGGTCAAGAGACAACGAACACGCCCTTTTCTCTAAATAGTCTGTCCCTCCCAGCCAGTTGAGAGCCCACCCCAGGAGGCTGGGACCAGACCTGAGTAAGGGAGCCCCTCCCACCTCCTCCCTGCCCCAGCGCCCGAGCCCCTCCCAGACGCCCTGCCGGCCACAGCCAAACCGCCTGCCTTGCGCAGGGACCCAGCCCCGTGCTGCCCGGCTAGCCCTCTCATCTCCTTGTGAGCCCCCTTCCCATCTCTGCCTCCGCCCTAGGCCACGGAGCCCCCGAGCGCCGTCCACCGCCCTGTAGAAAGGCCAGCGGCTGTCTGCACAGTGGTTCTCAGAAGCAGGCGCCCAGCCCTGGCAGCAGCAGTGTCTCAGCCTCTCCCGGGAACTTGCTAGAAAAACATGCGCTTGGGCCCAACCACAAACTAGGGCTCCAGCCAGGACCCCAGCTCCACCGGCCCTGCAGGGGATTCCTGCAGTCTGGGCCCCTCACTTGGGTTTTCCTGTTGATAGCATCGGGCATTTTTCCTTCATCTGTTCTTTTAAATAGCTTAAAATACATCACAGACATCTGGGTCTCAGTCCTAAACCCTAAAAGTCACCTGACTCAGTTGGTTCAAGTTAAGGCTCCTTCAAGGATCAGGCATTGGATTTGGTTGTTGGGACTCAAGTCTCTCTCCTCTCTCTCTCTCCCTCTGTCTCTGTAATTAAATGTCATTTGTAAAAGTTTTCCCTGGGTCACTAAAAGCATAGATATCTTCCTTGGAATAAAAAAAAATTGCTTTTATTTCTTGAGACAGTCTTGCTGAGTACTCCAGGCTGACTTGAACTCACTATGGAGCCCAGGCTGGTCTTGACCTTGCAGTATTCCTGCCTCAGCCTCCAGAGAGCTGGGATTATAGGCAGGTGCCACCACCCCAGTGTGACACAGTTTTAGAGCACTAGCTATCATTTGCTCATTGAAGACTCAAATATATTTTTTAATTGTGGTGAAATACACTTGCCCTGTGACTCGCCACTCTTAAGTGTAAGATCCGGTGGCCTTCCACACACCGTGCTTTGCAGCCTTCACCCAGCAGTCCCAGCACACCCCCCACCCACCCTGGGGGACCAGCGACTGCTTCCCCCCTCCAGGCATCTGCCCATCTGAGTATTTCATCCAAACAGAATCGGAGGTATTGGATATACTTCAAACCAGCTTTTTATGGAAGTTCAGCACAAAGCACACACACACACACACACACACACACACACACACACACACACACACACACCAGCTCAAAGCTCAGCGGATTTCCCAGAGGGAACGCACTAGTGTAATCAACACCCAGACCCAAGAACAGACCCTAGCAGTCCTGCCTTCTCCCCACAGACCAGTGAAGACCGTTTTTGTCTCTGTTCCAACAGCTGGGATGGAACCCAGGGCTTCAGGCAAGCTGGGCAAGGGCTCCACCCTGGGGCTCCACACCCAGGCCTGTTCTCCCCGGGACTGGGAATCCAACCCAAGGCCTGGGCAGTGAGCTTCGTACGTATTATTTTGATACAGGGTTTTGCTAAGTTGCTTAAGTTGCATCCAGTGAGAAAGAACCAACCAGAGACCGATATTAAATCCACACAGGAGTTTACTACCGGCTGGGACCCGGTCTCCAGCCCCAACTGGGGGGAGACAAACAGGTTTTATACAGCTTTGAGGCCAGCAGTTTCTAGGCCCCACTATGGGATAGAACTAGCAAAGCAAGCGAAAGGTACAGAAGTGGACCGTCCTGCTGTTAGAACATTTGTAAAACAATAGTTGAGGCCCAGGGATTTAGCTCAGTGGTTTCCCCGACTGCTGTGCAAGTGCAAGGACCTGAGTTCGATCCCCGGTACCAAAACTAAAATAAATAGTTGAATAATTGTTATTTCTAAAGGGACTTTCAAAGGGGAGGAGGTTTCTAAGCTTCCTCCTTCTGAGTTCATCTAAAGGGCAGGCAGGTGGGTCAAGCAGCAATATGGAGTCTGTCTTGCTAACTAGGGTCTTTCATTCCCCACTGGTTCTTGTAACTTAATCAAATCTTTGATTCCTGTATTTATCTTTGAATTTTTTTGTAAATCTCATAATTTTGTCTCAACACCATCAGTTTAACTGTATCAACCCTCTGTCTAACATATTTAGTGAGAGCATTTATAATGCAAGGTCCCGCAAGCAAAAGCAGAAGTAACATAACTAAGGGGCCTGCTACAGCAGAAACTAGGGTAGTTAACCATTAGCATAGAAGCAACAGGTTTGTTTTTTTTTTTTTTTAGGGCTACACATAACCCTCTTTGTTTTATGAACAGGAGGTCATGTCCCCTTTGATTTTGCAGGACCATCTTAGCTAGGGAATCAACCTGGTTTTTTAAACTGGAGATCAAGTCTTTCAGGTGACCCAAATCTCTGGCTACTTGGTGGCTTAGGGCTTTAAAATTTGTGTCCTGAAGGATCAGGGAGGAAGTTCCAATAGCCGCTGACCTGGCTATTCCTAATCCCACCAGAATGGGCACTAAAATGGGGGCGGCCCGTTTACTCTTTTAGTGTTCAGTGGTTAATCCCAGTTGTTCGCGGCCCCCTTTTTTATTGTAATACAAGACTTGTGGAACAACATACATGGTGACACAAAATAAAGTGGCAGATTGGGTAGCCAAGACTGATTTGGGAATGTATTTTGTCAAGTCCTTGGTGCAAACAAACCAAGCATATCAGCACCAGGTCTCCTGGCTTGAAACCGTGGGGCTGGAACATCGCAAGCCTGTTCTCGAGCCTGTTGTATTGTAGCCTGGATCTCACTCTGAAGAATCTGTAAGGCTTGAAGAGACTGAAGTAAAGAGACACAAGAACTCTCTGTTATCTGTCCAAGGTTTAACTTAGGGGGGAGTGGCGGCGGCCTCCCATACAGGATTTCAAAAAGGGTAAACTTGTCACATATGGGGTACATCTAACGCTTAACAAGGCTAGAGGAAGCAGATTGGGCCACCTACCACCACTTTCTAGAACATATTCAGTCAGGGTTTCTTTCGGGGTCCTAGCTATCCTTTTTACTTGCCCTGAACTTTGTGGGCGATAGGCACAGTGTAACTTCCAATCGATATGTAGTGCCCTTGCCAACAATTTGGATATCTGTGATGTGCCGTGAAGGCAGGCCCATTGTCAGACCCCAGGTAATGAGGGATGCCAAATCGGGGAACTACCTCCTGGAGCAAAACCTTAGTCACTATGTTGGCTGATTCTCCATGAGTGGGGAAAGCTTCTACCCAACCTGAGTAGGTGCCAACCAATACCAATAAATATTTGAACCTACTGTTGGATTTTATTTCAGTGAAATCAAGTTCCCAATGTTCCCCTGGCTCTCTTCTCCATAGTCAATTACCTTCACTCCTTGGTCTTGCCTTGGCGTTTACCTGTGCACACACCTGACCCCTGGAACTGATGTCCTGGACCATAGAGGTCAGTCCTGGGACTGAAAACTTACAGCTCATTAGTCTTTTTAACTTTGATTCTCCCAGTTGAGTTAAGTGATGTAACTGATGAACAAGTTGTCGCCCCAGGGCTCAGGGGATACAAATTTGTTCATTTGTCCCTTTCCACCAGCCTGAGTCCAGTTTTGTAGCCCCTCGCTTCTGGTTTTCCTCTTCCTCTTCTGGGGCATATGTGGGCCTTTCTGGCAGGCAGCCAAAGGGTCGGATGGGCACAGTGTCTATTGGCCCCACTGGTTCTCTGGCCGCTCCTCAGGCCGCATCATGGGCCTCTCAGTTACCGCGGGCCTCAAAGCTGTCTCTTTTTTGGTGGCTTTTGTAATGAATAATGGCCAACGCCCTGGGTTCCCAAATTGCCTCCAATAAGGCCAAAATTTTTTTTTTGATAGTTTTCCCTTCTGATGCCAATAGCCCTCTCTGCCTGTAGATGTCGCCATGCACATGGGCAGTGGGAATGCACGCCGGCCATCAGTGTAGATGTTGACAGCCTTGTCTCGACCTAACCTCAGGGCTTGAGTTAAGGCTGTTAGTTCAGCCCTCTGCGTTGAAGCCCCCCAGCTTAATGCCTGTGTCCAGTGCACCTGTCCTCCTGGACTGACTACAGCCGCCCCCACGTACCTGACTCCATCTTCCACGAAGCTGTTTCCATCGGTGAAGAAGGTCTCATCTGGGCTTTGTGGGGGAACATCAGTCAGATCTGGGCGGTTGGTGGTGGAAGTTGTCAGAGTGTCCAGACAGTCATGGAGGGGCATGCGTATGAGTCAGAGTCCGGGAGTAAGGTGGCCGGATTGAGGGTCATTTCTCAGGCGAATTTGATGCATGGAGCATCCAGCAACAGGCCCTGGTACTGAGTCAGGTGAGCACTGGACAGCCATTGTTCTGGGGCTCCTCTCAGCAATGTTTCCACCGCATGGGGTGCGGTGATGATCAGGTTCTGTCCCAGGCTGAGCTTATCTGCCTCCTTGACCAGGAGGGCAATGCCTGCAACTGCTCTCAAACAGGTAGGCCAGCCACTTGCCACAGGATCAAGTCTTTTAGACAGGTAGGCCACAGGTCTGTTCCAAGGCCCTAATGCCCGAGCTAGCACTCCTTTGGCTGTGCCCCCTCGTTCAGCCACAAAGAACTGAAAGGGCTTGGTGACATCAGGTAGGGCCAGGGCTGGTGCTGACACTAAGGCTTTCTTTAAAGCCAAAAAGGCGGCTTTCTCTTTTTCTGTCTGGAGGGGCTGTCTCTTGTGCCTGGAGTGCAGCAATAGTGACTTTCCCCAGTTTCTTGGCTAGGACTTCCTTGGGAGCATCACGGTTATCATAAATTTTCTGGGCTATGCTCAGGAGTTCAGTCCTATTCTTTCCCTCAAATACCTCCAATTTCTGTAATTTTTTTTTCTAATGCCTGGGGCTGACTGGGAAACAAAGGCCAGATTTAAAGCTGCTGCACTTTCAGGAGCCTCTGGGTCAATAGGAGTGAAAACTCTATAGGCTTCCAAGAGTCTCTCTAAAAACGCAGCCGGAGACTCCGTTTTTTCCTGGTGAACCTCACTTACCTTACTCAAATTAGTGGGCTTTTTGGCAGCTGCCTGGAGTCCCCCTAATAAGTGCTGGTGGTAGGTCCCCAGCCTCCTCTTACCGTCATCATCATTGGGGTCCCATTCGGGGTGTCACGATGGAACTACTGTTTCAGCCTTGGCTGAATGCCCCGGAGTTCCAGGAGTGACGCCAGGGTTTGGCCCCAGGGCCTCTTTGACTGTCTGTTGATAAATGCGGTCCGCTCCTCAGTGGTGAACAGGATCTGTAAAAGCTGCTGACAATCCCAGGCTGGCTGATGGGTATGAAAAACAGACTCAAGAAGAGATTAATGCCTGAGGTTTTTCAGAGAAGGGGGGATTTTGATGTTTCCAATTGTAAAGATCACTAGTTGTAAAAGGGACATAAACCAATCCTCCCCGGGCTCTGTCTGTTTTAAAGGAAAAAGGGAGGAGGAAGATGGGGCTGATGGACCGTAGTCCTGTCCCGATCGAGTGCCAAAGGTCGATCGAGACCTTTGGGGCCCCGACTCCTGTAACCACATTCCAAACCTTGCGAGCAATGTGCATAGAGTAAGTTCCCACCGGGGCCCAACTGACTCTGAAACTTGGCCATTCTGATTGACACAGAGTTTGCAATTTGCCTTTAGAAAATTTCATGCCATATTCACCTTCCCTGTCTGTGGAATAAATTTTTCTGAAGTTATTCAAAACACAATCAAGTGGAGTTCCTTCTGTGGACTGTGAGGAACCCATAATTTTAGGCTGTGAAAATGCAAAAGGCACACAGAGCAAGCAGACAGACAACAATAAACAGACAAAGACAAACTTTGGCCAAGTAAAACCTCTGGGGCCGAATGGATATGGACCCCACCCAGGGAGTCGCTCTTCTGAGGACTCCCACCCAGTGAGTCTGCTCACTGTCTCGAAGAGACTCTAGGTAGGGGAACCTGTGCCGCGGCCAGCTTCCTCCTACCTACCCACAGTGCACTAAGAATCATTCATTTCTTAACCTCTAGAGGCTTTCCTGATAAACTCTTTCGGGTCGGTTGATCAGCGATAGGGCCCTACTGGAACCGGCCTACCCGGAGCCCCGGAATACCATCAGGGTGGCTTAGCCCCAGAATACCGTCAGGGTGGCCTCTCCTTCCGCAGACCGGTGTCCAGAGGGGCCAAACACCGCTGATGTCCGATCCTGGTCTCTCCTAAAAAGAAACAATGGCTCCAAGATAATAAGCTCCAGAGCAGCTGGCTATCTCGCTGGGGCCTCCAAGAATGTTACACCCAGTGAGAGAGAACCAACCAGAGACCGATATTAAATCCACACAGGAGTTTATTACCAGCCGGGACCCGAGCTGAGCATCGGACTCGAGTCCCAACTGGGGGAGATTAACATATTTTATACACCTTTGAGGCCAGCAGTTTCTAGGCCCCCCTATGGGATAGCAAAGCAAGCAAAAGGTACAGAAGCGGAACATCCTGATGTTACAACATTTGTAAAACAACAGTTGATTGTTATTTCTAAAGCGACTTTCTAAGGGGAGGGGGTTTCTAAGCTTCTTCCTTCTGAGTTCATGTAAAGGGCAGGCAGGTGGGTCCAGCAGCAATGTGGAGTCTGTCTTGCTAACTAGGGTCCTTCAGCTTAGACTGGCCTTAAACTTTTGATCCTCTTGCCTCAGCCTCCTGAAGGCTGGGATCACAGGTGTGCACCACCATGTTTGAACAACTTTATGTGAATAGATCACAAAGCACTGCTGTGTCCCTTGTTGCCCTCACTCAACTCTGAGCTTGTGTGTGATTTTCCTGGGGTCGGGGAGCGTAGACAACAGAAATGTGCTGGGTGGGGTTATAATCTAGAGTCAAAAATGTACCTAGTGCTGGACTGGATGAGCTGCCTTGGGCAGTCCACAACCCCTACACATGTTCAGAGCTCCCCTATGTACTGAGTGAGAAACAGTAAATTGTCAGACTTAAGAAAATGGGGCCCGGGGCAGAGAGATCAGCATGAAGAAGAAACACGGGAATGGAAAGGAGGGACGAGTCTCCTGCAGCGACAGGGTGGAGGCGAGTCCCTTTGCTGCCACCAGCTGACACCCATCTCTTTGCAGGCAATTCACCAAGATCGAGGCGGCCACCCAGCGCCTGGCCCTGTCCATCCTATCCCAGGAGGCACCTGCCCGGAGACCGCTGCCCCGAAGGCGACCCCCGCCGCCCCTGTCCCCCTTCCTAGGGGTGGCCTGTGCCGTGGCCCCCAGGGAGATGCCCCACACCGGCCGGGGCCTGAGCGTGGCTGCCCTGGACACCTCCCCGCTAGACCTGATTGATGACATTGCGCTGCCCACAGAGCGTCCCCTGGCGCCCCCGGACGCCCTGACTGCGGAGGCCGCCCCGCTGGGCTTGGATCTGGGCTCGGGGCGCCCGAAGCAGCCGGCACTGACGCAGGCTCCGCCTCGCTCCGGTGCTCTGGCCCCCGGCCCAGAGGCCCTGGGGGGAGGCGCCGAGCCCGGAGCCCTGCCCTGGGGCTGGGTGGGCGAGTGGGGTCCGGGAGGACTGGGGGCCCCGTGACGCCCAGCGCAAGCCAGGAAGCCCGGATCGCCCGCTCGCGCCTGGGAAGTGACTCGCGCCCGCCTTCTGTCCTTCCTCCCGGAGGAAATAAAAGCAGCGCCCAGCGAGGCCTTCGGACCAGGGCGGCCAGGGAGTCAGATTCCACGCCGTCGCGCCCGTAGGCGTTCCGGGAAAGTGCCTGGGTGTCCTTGCGAGCCCCAGGTCTGCCCCTACCGGGCCCTGGGATCGGGTGACCTGGGCGGTGTGGGCTCGGCAGCGTCCGCGCTCCCGCTGTCACCTGCGTTCTCAGACGACGACGCCCCGCCCCCTACCCGCCACTCACGCCTCCTCGGCTCTCCATTGGTCCTACGTGAGGCCATCCCGCCCCACCTCACTTTAGGCCAATTACGTCTCGGGACTGACAGCCTTCGGGCACCACCCCTCGCGTGGCACAGCAGAGGCGCGTGCGGATTGGCCGGGATGGAGGGGCGGGCAGTGCGAGGCGAGCGCCAATTGGCGGCTCCGCCCCGCCGACCAAGGGTGCAGACGCCCCTAAACGGTGACCCTGCCGAGACGGCTGGGGCCGCCCGGCGAGAACTGGCACTTCCGGTGAGTCCCGCTTGCTGCGCGCGCTGCGAGGGACCGGCGGTCCCGCCATGCAGGTGGGGAACCGAGGCTGTACGACGCCCCCACCCCGACCTCCCGGGTGGCGGCCGCGCCCGCGAGTCCCGAGAAGGCTGCGTGTCGGGCACGCGCTGGAACCTCGCTTCTCTGAGGAGAAGCTGAGGTTCACACGCGGTGGAACTTGTCCGAGCCAGCAAGTCCAGGGCCAGGGCTGGGTCCCCCAGGCCCGCTCCGGCCTCGAAGGCTCCTTCCTGCGCCTCCCTCTCCCTCTGGCCCAGGGTCACCCTCGTCTGGACCTGTCACCTCATGTTGGTCTGGCTGGGCTCCGACCTTATGTAAATTTTGCTTTTTTATTTTATTTTTCAGTACTAGGGATTGAACCCAGGGCCTCACTCACACCTGAACTACATCCTAGCCCTTTTTAGTTTTTATTTTGAGACAGGGTCTCACTAAGTCATTAAATTAGCCAGGCTGGGTTCCAATTTGCAACCCTCCTACCTCAGCTGCCCATAGCGCTGGGAGGACAGGCGTGCGCCATCAGACCTTGCTCCCACGTGCCCTCTTTTCTGGCACAAATGGAAGCATTCTGTACACACTGCTCCTTGTCCCTTCACTTGCTGTGAACACTTGTCTCTACTGCTAGCTACTTAAAGAGCCTGCTTGTCCTTGTTCCTGCTGCAAAGAGCTCTGGATTCATCCCCTGCACAGAAAATAATAAAAAGGGGGTCAACTGTACCGACATAAACCACCTGTTGGTTTTGAAAGTTGGTGTTGTCACAAGTAGAACACATTCTCTATGGCAGCTGTATTGCGTTTTGTCTTGTTTTGGTTTTTTCCCCCGGTACCGGGGATCAACCTCAGGACCTTGAGCTTGTGAGGCAGGCACAGCGCCACTGAGCTAAATCCCCGGGCGTGTATGGTGTCTTAATAATAAACACCTGTGTACTCACCGCCCTGCTTGGAAAGAGAACCAGCAGTTCTTTGCTGCTTCCGGTGGTCTTGCAGCAGGAGCTGTAAGGCCCGGCTGCACACAGGGTTGGGGGAGCTACAGAGAAGCCCAGCTGCCGCCCCTGCTGTGCACCCTCGGGGACCCACGGCACAGGCCTCTGAGGAGTCATGCTGGGTCCCGCCAGAGCTGTGGTGAATCACAGCCCTGCTGGACCTGAGCTTCCTCCTTTGGAGGACAGCTGGGCAGGTGGCCTCACCAGGCCCAGCCCTTCTTTTGGGGGGGTCTGTTTTTCTTCTTTTGTGATAAAATATATATAACAAAACTTGCTCTCCTGGGCGGGGCGGTGCTGCACCATTGTAAACCCAGCACTCTGGAGGGCCAAGGCAAAGGACCCCAAGTTCAAGCTCAGCCTGAGCACATTAGTGAGACCCTATCTCAAAATAAATAAAATAAGGGCTGGAGCTGTAGCTCAGTGTGAAGGCCCTGAGTTCGATCCCCAGTATGCCAGCATTAAAACCAAACTGACTCTGGGCCGGGGATTTAGCACAGTGGTTTCACTGCCTGCCTCGAAAGCCCAAGGTCCTGAGTTCAATCCCTGGTACTAAAAACAAACAAACAAACAAACTGATTCTTCATGTGCTTTGGGGTTGCTGGCGGTGGAACCCACCCTAACACACACCAGACCAGACGGGCGAGCCACACTGAGCTGTGTCCCAGTAGGAAGACCAGCGAGTGACCACTTAAAAATGGACAGCTTGGGGGCTGGGGATTTAGCTCAGTGGTTTCGCCACTTGCTGTGCAAGCGCAAGGACCTGAGTTCGATCCCTGGTACCAAAAAAAAAAAAAAGTGCACAGCTGCCGGGGATGTAACTCAGCGGTGCTGCCACCTGCCTGGCAAGCACAAGGTCCCAAGTTCGATCCCCCGTGCCCAAACAAACAAAACAGTGCACAGCTAAGTGACGTTCAGTATGCTGGCGGCATTGTGCAACCCTCACTTCTGGCCAGGCCCAGCACATTTTCGTCGCCCGAGTGGCAATCCTGTATCCATTAAGGCACCCAGATTTTTCCTGCCCAGTCCCAGCCACCTGCTCCCCTGCCTTCTGCCTCTGGATCGCCCATCCAGGGCATTTCCTACAAACACTGGGACCCTGTGTGGCCTGTCACTGGCCTCTCTCCCAGAGAGATGTTTTGGGGTCCACTCTTATGCAGCTGAGTGACCCCTTTCCTTCAGCCACTGCTTCAGTGAGGAAACTGAGGCTGCATAGCAGCCACATGGGGAGTTGGGCAGAAAGGCTCTAAGGCCCTGGGCTCCCAGGCACTGCAGGAGGGGATCCTGTTGAGGGGGGCCAGCTCTTTCTCCCAGGGGTCACATCCCAGCTCCCTGGCCAAGTCTGTCACTGCTTGGGCCTCAGTTTGCCCTGGGGTGTGTGAGTTGCACTCACTTTAGGAGAGCAGGGTGGGGCCTGGCCACCCAACACTCCACTTAGGGGCAGAGAGACCCTGAGCTTGCACACCTAGTGACACTACGTTTCCAAGGACAAGGCCAGCAGCCAGGGGGCGACCCTAGGCCTGGGTGGACACAGAACCATCCAGGGAGGTGGCTTCCTGCTGAAGAGGCAGGAAGAAGAGAGGAGCAGGTGGGGGGACAAAGGAGCAGAGGCTGCAGGGGGCACGGACACCGGCTGGCCCCACCAGGAATGCCTTGTCCCCCTGAACCTGGCAACTCTCCTCTCCATCCCAGAAATGGCAGCAGCCAGGCCGGGCCTGGGCCGAATCCTCCCAGGATCGTCCATCCTATTCCTGTGCGACATGCAGGAGAAGTTCCGCCACAGCATCGCGTACTTCCCGGAGGTGGTGGCCGTGGCCGCACGGATGCTCAGGGTAAGGGCAGCCCCTCAGACCCAGGCTCCAGGTCCAGGTGCAGGTCCACCCTCAGCCCTGGCCTTTGTCCCTCTCCCCTGCGCAGGCATCCCGGCTTCTGGAGGTCCCAGCTGTGCTGACGGAGCAATATCCCCAAGGCCTGGGCCCCACGGTTCCAGAGCTGGGTGCTGAGGGCCTCCCAGCCCTGAGTAAAACCTGCTTCAGCATGGTGCCTGCCGTGCAGCAGGAGCTGGACAGCCGGCCCCAGCTTCAGTCCGTGCTGCTCTGCGGCATCGAGGCGCAGGCCTGCATCCTGGTGAGGTCTTCCTGCCCCTGCTCGGCTGGGGCCCCTCCCTCCTGACCTGGGCCCACCTTCCTGGGCCAGTCTGACCCTCACCGGCACCTGTTTCTCACCCTCTCTGCCCCAGAACACAGCTCTCGACCTGCTGGACAGGGGACTGCAGGTCCACGTCGTGGTGGACGCCTGCTCCTCTCGAAGGTGAGGGCCCTGGGGCCCAGGCTGTGGGGCAAGGTGTGGTGTCCTTGTCAGCAGCACCGACACCTTGCCCCCTTGTCTATGCAGCCAGGTGGACAGGCTGGTGGCGCTGGGCCGCATGCGGCAGAGCGGTGCCTTCCTCTCCACCAGCGAGGGGCTCATTCTGCAGCTTGTGGGTGACGCCTCCCATCCCCGGTTCAAGGAGGTGAGGGCCCCTGTTCCCCTACTGGGTCCCAGGAGCTAAGTCCTAAGGGTCCTCACCCACTACCACCATAAGTGGGGTGACTACGAGACTGCAGGGAAAGATCATGCAGTGTGAACTGGGGTGTCGGGTGCAGGGTAGGGGTGTGCCGTGTGCTCTGGGAGGGCCAGCCAGGCCCCACCCGTGTCCCCTGGGCCTTTCCACTGCCCATGCTGGTGTCCCCTTGACTGTCTCGTGGCCCCCTCTAGAGTGGCCTTCCGGCTCCAGGGACAGACCAGGCCTAGGCCCCCGCTGCAGCCCTTGGCCCAAGGATGAAGGGGAAGCACAGGGACTGAACGTTCCCCTTCCTCCCCTGCCCTCCCTTCCCTGTCTGTTCTGCTGAGCACTCACTGGGCACCTAGGGTGTCCCAGTCACATGGTTCACTGAAGGCAGCTGTGCAGCCAGGCCTCCCAGAGTTGGCCTTACAGTGTGGAGACAAAAAGCCACCCCACAGTCAGGCACACACTGGCCTGGAGCCAGTGAAGAGGAACAGGGGGAGCAGCCCTTAGTTTCAAGTTCCCGGAGGAGGGAGCCGTGAGAGGGGCAAAGGCCAGGAGGTGGCCCATGCTTGGCTTGGGAGGAGCCGAGCCAGAGCCACAAACTGGCAAAGATCAGGGTGTTTGGCAATGGGCAGCCACTGGGCTTTGGCACAGAGACACCAGCCACGGTCGGATCACAGTTTACAAAGCAGGAGGAGAGGAGGGGTCCAGCTCCAGCTGGGATGAAGGAGGCTGCCTGAGGCACCCAGCCAGCAGTGCTGGGGCCTTTTCCAGGGGCGTGGGGCGAGGCAGTGGGGTCTGGTACTGGAGATGAACGCAGCAGCGGGGCTTCTGGATGGATGAGGTGTGGCTGGCCGATGGTGCTCAGCTAAGGCACAGCTGGTTGAATGAGCCCGGAGTCCAGGGACCAAGGCTGAACTGGATCTGGGAGGTGAAGGCCCAAAAGTGATGGACTGGGAAGGTGTGGACGGAGAGCAGAACAAGATGGCAGGGCCAGGAAGGGAGCCCGGCAGGTGTGATGAAAACAAGGCCCCAAGGACACTCAGGAAATGAGGCTGCTGATGAGGTCAGGGAGATGAAAATGGGGGCTGTCCCGGGAACTGGGCCCCCAACTCCTCTGACCCACCTCCCACCCCACCTCCACTCCCCTTGCAGATCCAGAAGATCATTAAGGAGCCCGCTCCGGACAGCGGGCTGCTGGGTCTCTTCCAAGGCCAGAAGCCCCTCTTCTGATGAACTCAGGACCCTGACTTGAGGGGAGACCACCCTCCTGTCACCTCGACCTCGGTGGAAGCACTTTTCCCCCCATCCCTGGATCCCAAGAGTGGTGCGGTCCACCCGGAGTCCCGCCCTCGGGGGGGGGAGGCGTGGTTCTGTCGTCCCATTGGGCAGCTGCTCCCGGAAATGCAAATAAGACTCCTGGGGGCTGGGCGGGAATTGGCTGAGAGCAAGGTGGAGGCGGGGCTCGGGCGCCGGGCCACTTCATGGGGCGGGGAGGGAAGGGGAAAGTGTCACCGACTGTGGGAACCGCACTCGTGGAATAAATATTGATGTGGCTCTGGACCGAACCATTATTGGGTTTGGGGGTGTGCCGGGGGCCGCGGGCGGGAGAAAGAGGGGTCCCTGGCAGGTGGGGAGGGGGAGGTTCTTCTCCTGGTCCTACCCCTGCGCGGCGCAGGCGAGGGCTGCGGCGGCCACACCTGCACGCGCGATCTCGGCGGCCGGGGTCCCCCACGCTGCCGACCGACCCCCGCCGTGCGCGCACGCCCAGCTCGCGGGCCAGCAGACACGCGCTCGACGCCTCCCCCGCCGGCCCCCACGCGCCACCCCGCCACCCCCGATCCCAAGGGCCCCGCGTCCGGAAAGCGAGGTGAGCGCGACCGCACCCGGTGCGGAGGGGAAACTGAGGCAGGCGGACGTGGGGGAGGAGGGGACAAGCATGCAGACGGACGGACGGAAGGACAGACAGCTGTTGCCCAGCATCCCGGCTGCCCCCAAAGTGCGGGAGTCCCGGACCCACCTGGCGCTCCAGAATTCTGCAGTCTCCGAGATCCGGGACTCGGGACTCCACAGCCCCCGGCCAGCATCCCCACCCGGCGGAGAGGCCCTGGGCAGCATCCCGGGCCCCCGGGGGTGGACAGAGCCCTCGGCCGCCCCCCCCCCGCCGCGACCCCCGCAGGTCCCGTCCCAGCCCGGCGTCGCAGCCCCGGGGACCCAGGAGCCCCGGACGGGCGTCGGTGCCCCTGCCCCCGCCTTCCGGATGCAGGTGTCCCCTCCGCACCCCCGCCCGGCCTGCGTCTCAGCGCACGCGTTGCCATGACAACCGGAGTCTATTTTGCGCTGGGAACACACAGCTCCGCTGCAGCGCCCCCCGCCACCCGCCCGGAGCGGGGGCCGCGGGCAGCGCCAGGACAGCAGCCCGTGATGGGGTCGCTCAGGGGCTGAACGGGGCTGCAGGGCCGGCGGCGGGGGTGCCCGCACCCCGACCCCCCTCCCTCTCTTCCTCCCTGCAAATCTCCCGCCTGCTCTCCGCATCCCCACGCCAAACCTGCCCCCAAGGTCCCTGGGGCCCCGCCCCTCGCCACAGCCACCCCCGACAGAGGACCCCGCCTCCGCCACAGCAGAGGCTCCGCCCCTTTCTGCTCCCTCCCTTTCCCGGGCCGCTGAACCCCATCTCTAGCTGCGCCCTAGAGCACACGGCCCCTGCCCCGCTGTCCCCTCTCCGTTCCCCGTCCCATCCCTCAGTCTGTCGGGGCTCCACCTCCCAGTCCCTGTCCCCGGTCCCCACAGCCCAGCCCTGCTCTTCTCGCAGGGCCTCACTGTGACGCGCCCCAGGGCCACCCCGCCACGCCACGCCACGCCAGCCCTGTCCCGCCTGCAGCTGGCGCGGCCTCCCCAGTCTGCCCCCGACCTACGTCCCTGCAGGTCAGGTCCCCGCTGGGGGGAGGGCCAGGCTGTGGAGGGGCAGAGCAGGGCGGGGCAGAGTCCTGTGCTCTGCGGTGGGGATGTGTGGAGTGCCTGGCCTGTCGGCGGAGCTGTGTCCACGTATGGGAAGCACCACACACGGGACATGGTGTCCCTCCACGCGTGTCGGGGCCCCCTCAGTGTCCCACGCTCCGTGTTGCTGTGTGCGGGTGCCCTGGGCGTCAGCAGTGCAATCCTTCAGGCAGGGGAAGAACTGGTCCCCCTGTCACTTGTGTCTGGATGCGTCGCCGGAGGGGCTGGGAGCTCAGGGGTGGGGAAAGGCCACCTGTGTGTGCATGTGCGTGCCTCTGTGCATGCGTGTGCGTGCATGTACGTGTGTGTGGTGTCCCTGAGTCTGGCCAGAGCCCTGGCACAGAAGGTGCATGAGTACCATGAAGTCCACACTGCAGGAGCCACAGGAAGGTGGCACCTGTGAGTCTGCACCGGCCCCTCTCCTGGAGGACAGACACAGCCCCTCTGGCATCTGCCTGGGGAGAAGAGCCCAGCTGGAGCTCAGCCTCTCAGCTCGACTTCCTTGGGAGTGCACAGCCTGCCCCATTGTACATGGCAGCCTCCAGCCGGAACTCCAACTTGTGATCCTCCTATCTCAGCCTCCCGGAGAGTACTGGGATTACAGACAGGTGCAGCCCTCAATCACTGTGACAGTCCACATGGCTGGACACATGTGCACCCCCAGGAGGGGCATGTCCCTGCATGTGCCAACCCACATCCTTGTAGGTGACATAAAGCCACCTGTGCGGTACCAGGCTCGGGGCCGGGAGACCAGGTCCAAAGCCCTGGTCTTCAGCTCCGACACTGCAGGCTTGGACAGGTGGCCGGGCCCTCACTTAGAGTGGATGCACGTGCCTGTGCACACCCGCCTCACCCCTGCTCGACATTTGTGTGGGATGAGCGTCCGTGGGCACTGTGCTGGGTGACAACCATCTGCCTCCGCGGGTCTGGGGCAGGTGATGGCAGCGGGGAGACAGAACTCTTAGCAGAGCCACCCCCGGGAGAGACCAGGGCTGCTGTTCCAGTGGGGGCCAGGCCAGGCCGCCCACGATGTAGATGCGTGGGTTTTGCTCGCTCCTTCCTTCCTTCTCCATTGGTTGATTGTGGTGTGGGGTGAGTGTAAACCCAAGGCTGTTGCCTAACCCCATCCCATTTTGATCTTTATCTTGAGACATCTCCCTGAGCCTGGGCTCAAAGTTGCAATCCTTCTGCCTCAGCCTCCCAGAGTGCCGGCTCTGTTTATCTTTTTAAGGATCCAGCAGATTCCTGTGGGCCAAGCTGCTGCTAGATCCCCACCCATGAGGAGGCCCTGGCAGGCAGTGGGGGATCCCAGCTGGAGCTCAGAGAAGGGCGGGGCTAACTGAGCTTGGGGAGCACAGCACCCCCATAACCCTTCCCCATCCCCTACCAGCTATTCGGGGGACCACTGTCCCTGCAGCACACACAGTGGAAGGAGAAAAAGAATAAAAAGAACGCCCGCCTGCACCTGCTCCCTCCCAGACATCTCTGCATGTCTTCAGCGCCCATCACTTCCATTTTTGTGTCCCCCTCACGGGAGGTCACCCAAACCCACAGTGGTCATGGGAGCACACAGCGGGCATGGGGTACATGCCTGTCATCCCTGCACTATGGGAGGATAAAGTTCAAGCCCAGCCGGAGCAACTTAGCCAGACTTTATCTCAAAAAAAAAAAAAGGGCAGGGGGTTTAGCTCAGTTCGAGAGTCCTGTGTCCAGTCCTCAGTACCACACACACTCAGGGCCCGGAGACTCTGCAGACGCCGACCGGGTGGACGCAAGCAGGACAGACCTTCCCACGCGGCTCTGGGTAGCTGCTGGGATTCTCACCCTGCAGAGGGGCAGGGAGGCCCAGGGCGGCCCCACAGCCACCTCGCCGGGTGCCCTGCCCAGGAGAGCCCTGCCGCTCTGCTGGCCCCCAAGGAGGTCGGCGCCCTCTCCACCCCACAGCCGGGGCCCGGGTGGGTGTGTCCGCCGGGCCGTGCCGTCCCCCAGAGAGCAGCAAGACCCTCAGCTCCTGGTCTGATCATGCGTATGTGCGTGGGCGTGTACCTAGATAAAGGAAAGGAACGGCACCTGGAGAACGAGGACCGCGAGGGTGTACGACAGTGGTTCTTAACCAGGGGCTCCTGTGCCCACTCTGGAAAGCCTGAGGCGTCTGCGGTAGCCAATCCTGGGGATTGGGGATGCTGCTGGCTTCGAACGTCCAGCCGCGCACCGAACACCGAACGCACTCCCCAGCAAAGCACGAAGCGACCCTGAGAAGCCGGCACTACCTCCCCTCCGGCCTGGCCCTGAGCGCCGACGCTAACTCTCTCCCTTCTTCCCCTGCCCCGCAGGCCCCGCTCTCCGCCCCGCGCAGCCTGGCGGCCCCGGCGACCCCCCGCGCGCGCCATGCCGGCCCTGCTGCTGCTGCTCGCGACGCTGGTGCTGCTAGGCTCGGCCGCCGGCCCGGTCCGGGCGCATCCGCCCAACGCCACGCGCGCCGCGCCCCCGGGCCCGCTGCCCGCGCTGCTCGCGCACCTGCGGCGCCTGACCGGGGCGCTAGCCGGCGGTGGGGACGCGGGCGGCGCGGGCGCCAACGGCACCAGGACGGGGCCCGCGGGCGGCCCGGGCGCCGCTGCGCGCGCCCCCCCGCCGGCCGAGCTGTGCCACGGCTACTACGACGTCATGGGCCAGTACGACGCTACCTTCAACTGCAGCACCGGCAACTACCGCTTCTGCTGCGGCACGTGCCACTACCGCTTCTGCTGCGAGCACCGCCATATGCGCCTGGCGCAGGCGTCCTGCTCCAACTACGACACGCCGCGCTGGGCCACCACGCCGCCGCCGCTGGCCGGGGGTGCGGGGGGCTCGGGGGCCGCGGGCGGAGGCCTGGGGCCCGGCCAGGCCGGGTGGCTGGAGGGCGGCCGCGCGGGGGGGCCTGGAGGGCGCGGGGGCGAGGGCCCCGGGGGCAGCACGGCCTACGTGGTGTGCGGGGTCATCAGCTTCGCCCTGGCCGTGGGCGTTGGCGCCAAGGTGGCCTTCAGCAAGGCGTCGCGCGCGCCCAGGGCGCACCAGGAGATCAACGTGCCCAGGTGCGTGTAGGCAAGTGGAAGGCGGGTCGTGGGCGGGGACTGGGTCGTGGGCGGGGCTATGGAGCCGGAGCCAGGCTCCGGCGAGGCGGGCGGGGCGGGAAATGCCTGGGCTGGAACCCACTGGGCTGTCGAGCACTGGGAAGGGGAGTTTGGGCCGATTCCAACAGCAAATACTTATTCCTTGAGCTCCTTCTTTGGGCCAGGAGCTGAGGCTGCTGATCTGGGCAAATTGTTTAGGCCTCTCTGTGCCTCAGTTTCCTTGTCTGTACAGTGGGGCTTATAACAGTTCCCACCTACTTGGTTGTAAGGAAGACTCGCTGAGTGGATTCATGCAGAGTCCTGACACACAGGGAGAGCTCACGAAATGCCGGTGGTGCCGTCAGTCGGCCAGCAAGTACACAGGCAGTTTTAGATGCGGGTAACTGTGGTGTGGAAAGGAGCGGCCTGAAGGGTTCGGGGTGTGCGTCGGGGAAGGGCTGGTTTGGACAAAGTGGCCGGAGAAGGCCTTTCCGAGCAAGGTCCTGCAGGAAGGGAGGGAGCCCAGCAGGTGTCATGTGCAAAGGCCCTGCAGTGGCCAGTGCCAGACCAGAAAGGGGCTGCGGAGGTGTGGACGAGATGAGGGTTTTCCTGTGAATGTGAGGAGCCCTGAGCTGGGGCGGGCACGTGTGATGACCACAGGGCAGAAGGGAGCTGGGCAGGGGCTGCTGCGATGCGAGGTAGGAGAGAGCTGGCAGTGCGGAGGTGCTGGGCAGTGTGGCCTAGACAGAGTGCGTCCTGGAGGCCGAATCGGCAGCACTGTCCAGGAGCATAAAGGAAAAAGAAAATCGAGGGGTCCCGCTGATCCCAAGGCTTCAGGGGAAAGGGGTTACCTGGACTGCCGAGGCAGGCTGCGGCGGAACAGGACCAGCTTCCAGATTCCGGGAGGGGCCTCGGAAAGGCTGGGGTCCACCTGACCCGGGGAGGGCCGGGGCCCGCAGCGTGGCCTTGGAAGGGGCGTGGGAAAGCCAGGGAGCAAGCCAAGCTGACCGCCTCCGCACCAAGAGGACCGGGGCCGAGCCCGGCGCCCGCCCCGGCCGCTGACTCTCCACGCCCTGCCACCCTCAGGGCTCTGGTGGATATTCTGAGGCACCAGGGCGGGCCTGGGACCCGCCAGGACAGAGCCCGAAGCAGCTCCCTGACCCCGGGGATCGGGGGTTCCGACAGCATGGGCCCCAGGACGCCCAAGAACCTCTACAACACCATGAAGCCATCCAACCTCGGTGAGTGGGAGTCTTTCCGGGCACGCCCCTCAGACTGTGGCCCCGCCCCCTCCGGGACACACCCCTCGGGCTGCCCCGCCCTGTTCCAAGACACGCCCCCTGGGGCTTCGGCCCCGCCCTCCTCCGACACGCCCCGTGGGTGTGGCCCCGCCCTCTCCTGGGCACGTCCTTCAGAGCTGTGGCCCCGCCTTCCGCCTCTGGGCCTAGTAGGTTCTCACCCCACGCGCTTGGTCCCTGGGCCGCTTGGCGCGGGGACCTGGGACCTGTTCGGAGCACAGCAGTGGAGTCACCGGGCCGCAGGGGAGGGGCAGAAAGGGCCTCATCTGGTTCGAAGGAAGGCAGGCTTCCCTGGAAGTGGTGCTTGAACAACAGGCTGGAGTAAGGGAAGCTCCCGAAGGATGGCAGACCCGAGGTGGGGAGAGGGTCCACTCTTGAGGCCTCAGAACCAGAACCGGGCTGAGCAGAGGAGCTGCGCCCTTGTCTGAGGGCAGTGGGAGCCACGGAGGAGCTCAGCACAGACCACCGTCAGCAGTGGGGGAGGTCGTGTCTGAAGCCGTGCGGAGGGAAAGATGAAGGGAGAGTGGGCCAAGAGGAGGCTGGGGTGTTGGTCCAGGCGGTCAGAGAGCACTGGGGCTGGTGAAGATGAAGAGCCGAGGGAGCTGGATCTTGAGGGATAAGCAGTCCCTCAGGCAGAGGGGAGCAAAGGGCTCAAGCAGGGATGCAGCTTAGCAGCAAGTCCAAAGGCCCTGGGGCAGCACAGTGTGGGCTGGGGCAGCTTTAGAGAAAGAATAGCTGTAGAAAGGGATGGGAGATGGGGCTGCAGTCACCAGCCAGGCCAGGCACCATCTCCAGGTTGCAGTTTGTCGCTAGGGTGATGGTGAGCGTGGGGGCATCAGTAACAATGTTGCCCGGGTCTGACCGTGGACATGGGCCACATGGCCACAGGCTGGCCTGATGACGGAGAGGGCGAGGCAGATACTCAGAGGTCAGGAGGGCCCAAGGAGTGGAGACCAGGGGCTGCCCGCTCTCCCAGCCCTGAGCCCCGGCCTGTAGCCCCCAGCCTCGGCCTGTAGCCCCCAGCCTGTCTCCCATGTGGCCAATGGCAGGGTATCACCGGGAGGCCCACCCACAGTTCTGGATGAGAGCTGGGCTTAGGGCCAGGATGCTGCGGACAGATCGAGGCGGCACAGCTGGGGAGCGATGGCGGTGACATTGCCTCCCTTCTTGGTCCCCTCAGATAACCTGCACCACAACTACCTGCACCTCAACATCAGCAGTCCCACGCACCACGCTGTCAGGCTGGGTATGCAGAGGGCTGCCAGGCAGGGCTCTGCCTCCTCCTGCTGCCGCCGGGCAGCCAGCAAGGCAGCCTCAGTGCCCTCCAGGGGGCCCAGAAGTGGTCTCCCTCCACCCAGGATGGGGGAAGATGGGGTGCACCCCATCTCCAAGGTGCAGACAGGGGTGTGGGCAGGTGGTGGCTCCTCATGCAGGGGGGTGTTTTTCTCCCCAGAGAAACCGATCCCTTGGGGTTCGGGGAACTCAACTGCTGTAGTGAAGAGGGGCTGGAACCACAGCTTTCCAGTCCTCCAGGGCTGGGGGCTGCACCCCAGGTCCGAGGGGGGAGGCTGGGCCGGGACCCGGGTCCGAGGGGGAGGCCGGGCTGACCTGGCCCTTCTGCTGCAGACTGGCGCCCGGTGCCCCCGCCCAGCCCCCCACTGCACTACTCCACGCTGTCCTGCTCCCGGTCCTTCCACAACCTCTCACACCTGCCCCCCTCGTACGAGGTGGCCGTGAAGTCGGAGCTGAACCGGTATTCCTCCCTCAAGAGGCTGGGTGAGTCCTCCGATGGGGGCAGCCCCAGGGCAGATCAGGCCAGGGAAGGGTCAGCACCACTGACGTGTCTAGCTAGCTCTATGCAGAGGCTCAAAAGCTGTCTTCTGAAGCCTGGTGTGGTGGTGCTTGCCTGTAATCCCAGCAGGATTGTGAGTTTGAGGCCAGCCTGGGCTACAAAGAGAGATCCAGTCTCCAAAATCCCAGACCTGGCTCTCATTTTTGATCCCAGCCATCCCTGAACCAACTGCTGTCAGTGACAGGCCTTCAAACACTTTAACCTGAGAGGGCAAGAGGAAATGAGTGCTCCTTCACGGTGGCCGGAGGCCCACATATGTGCACATAATAATTACAGAAAAAAGGGCCGGGGATTTAGCTCAGTGGTTCTGCCGCCTGCCTCGCAAGCACAAGGTCCCAAGTTCAATCCCCGGTACCCCCCCAAAAAAAATTACAGAAAAGTTTGAAGCTTTTGTTATGGACATTTTCAAACATTTGCAAAAGTAGAGAAAATTAAGCCGTGGATCATAAGTTCCTTCACCTGCTTTAGCACTGAGCTTCACAAATGCAGGCCATCCTTCAACACTTTACCCACACATACTAGGAAACCCCCTTATTCCCTTAGCCCACGCACTTGGGATGCTTTTTCCCTTCCTTCCCATGCTATGTTCGCACTGCTGGGCATTCCCCTCCGAGGGGGTCACAGCTGCAAGTCTGACAGACACTGCCGGTGCTGTGCCAGGGTGAGAGCTGGGGAAGTCGGGCTCCCTCCCGGAGGCGGGGAGGGGACGGGCGGAGGGGAGGGGAGGGGAGGAAGCTGCGGGCCCAGCCTTCGCGCAGCTGGCTCCGGCCGGCCCGGCTCTGCGGGCCACGGCCAAGGCCTCGGGGTCGGCGTGGCTCGGGCAGCCGGCGACCCCGCGCCCTGCCTCCGTCCGCAGCCGAAAAGGACTTGGACGACGTGTACCTGAAGCGGCGGCCGCTGGCCGAAGGACCCCGCGGGACGCTGCCACTGCACGCGCTGCGGCGCCCGGGCACCGGGGGCGGCTACCGCGCCGACGGCTGGGGCGGCCCTGAGCCGCTGAGCCTGGCGCCCGCCCCGCACCCGCGCCGCGTGATGTCGCAGGAGCACCTGCTGGGCGACGGCGGCCGCTCGCGCCACGAGTTCACGCTGCCGCGCGCGCGCCTGGTGTCGCAGGAGCACCTGCTGCTGTCGTCGCCCGAGGCCCTGCGCCAGAGCCGGGAGCACCTGCTGTCGCCGCCGCGCAGTCCCGCGCTGCCCCCCGACCGCGCCGGCCTGGCCGCCTCTCACTCCAACCTGCTGCTGGGGCCCGCGGGGCCGCCCACGCCGCTGCACGCCCTGCCCCCCGCCGGCCTGCACGCGCCTCTGCACCACCACGCGCTGCACGGCTCCCCGCAGCCCGCCTGGGCCGCCGAGGGCGGGGGGACGCTGGCGCGGCGCGCGCCCTTCCAGCGCCAGGGCACCCTGGAGCAGCTGCAGTTCATCCCGGGCCACCACCTGCCGCAGCACCTGCGCACTGCCAGCAAGAACGAGGTGACCGTGTGACCCCTCCCTCCGGACGGCGCCGCCCTGTGGTGTCACTGCAGGAAGGACGCCGCCTTCCCACGGGGCCCTTGAACCAGCCGCCGCCGAGGGCATCACTAGTGCTGCGTCCCCTTCCCGTGGCACCCACCACGAAGACCCCTTCCTGTGGTGTCACCGAGGACAACGCCTTACCCCGTGACATGGCCCCGAGAGACAAAGCTCACTTCCTCCAGTGTCACCTCACTGGCGAGTCTTGGGCTCCGAGGTCACCTCTGCCCCAAGATCTCTGTGCGCCATCCTCGCAAGGAAGCGGTTTCTTCCTGTGTCCGCTGCGGAGATGATGTTTCCACCCAGCACTGTCCCTGCCCCAGTCAAAGCCATCCCGGGACACGTCGAGGGGGGATGCCCCACACTGTCCTCAGCCATGATGTGGCCTCCTTTCCACACACTGTCACGGACTCCATCTCTCCTCCCCTGTGATGCCATCGCCAGAGAAGGTGCCTCGCCCTGTGACACCATCAGAGGGACTGTGCGTCCTCCTGGGATGTCATCTCCAGAGGTGACAGCCTGCCTCCCTTCCGTGAGGTCTCTGCCAGATGCTCCCCCTTGGAGGTGACAGCAGCAGACACCCTGCCTCTGCTGTGCTCTGTTCTGAGGAGGGTGTGTTGTGCCCAGGGTGGACGCCAGTGAAGGTGCTGTCCTGAGATGTCCCCTGGCAGGTGCCAGCACCCCAGAGGCACCCTGGCAGCAGAGCCTCCCCCAGGTGATGGCTGGTGTGTAGATGAGTGGCGGAGATGTCACCACTGAGTGTCCTCGTCAGGCAGTGCCCAGAGCTCCTGCCTCCTCCCACTCTGACCTGGCTTGGTGGCTCCTGCAGAACAGGGACCTGACTGGCAGGGTCTCTCTACCAGGCCCTCTAAAAGGAGGCTGAGCCCCAGGCCTGGCCGAGTGCAGGGCTCCTCGAGGACAGTGCCCACCATTGGCCCCGGCTCCCAGGAGGACATTCTGACCCACTGGGCTCCTGAAGGCCTAGAACTTCTGGGTGGACCAAAGGCTGGTGTCACTTCTTTCTGCCATACTTGGAGGCACCATCAACTCTGCCAACAAAGTCCTAGCCTCCCGCTGGAGAGGGCTGGAGGTGCCTGCTCTTCTGCCACGCAACGTCTTCCACTGGTGATGGTGTAGCACTTGGGGTTCCGTGTTGACCATGTCCTTTCCCGGGATTCCCTGTGACCCATCTCGGTTAGGGCCCCACCTCTTCCACCTCTTCCAGGGTTTCCCATGACTAACTGTCACACCAACCACAGTTCTTCACAGCCATGGGAGCCATGGCGCCAACTGTGTCTTCAGCCCCTAGGACCCACTCCCACCAGTGTCTTCATGTCCCAGGGTGTGTGGGGGCCAATGGTGTCATCACCTCCACGATACTGATACCGTCACCGTCACCTGCAGACACCCACGGAGCCATGGTGTCATGACCTCCCCAGATCCATGTCAGCTCCATGGCATCACATCCTGGGGCTCCTGAGAGGGGGAACTGCCTCCGAGGACCCACACAGCCATGACACATTGCTTCCCAGGACCCAACAAGCCAGGGTCATCCCCTCCAGGAGGCGTAAGAACCGAAGGTGACTGTCCCCCCATTCCACCGGTGTCTCCATGTCCCAGGAGGCCTGAGGCCCAGTGCTGTCACTGCCACTCAGAGTCCATCTCAGCCATGGTGCCATCACCTCCCAGAGTCCCTGAGAATCACGTCAGCAGCAGCTAGGATCCAGCATGACCGTTGTGCCAGCACCTCCCCTCATCCACGTCATCAGCTCCCGAGCTCCATGACCATGGTGTCACCACCCCGGGATCCGTGACAACCAGAAGTGTTATTTCCCAGAGTCCTTTTCAACCGTGGCATCATCACCTCCCAGAGCCATGACACCCAACGTGTCACCATCGACCAGGAGACACTCCGACCGTGTGCGGTCACCTTGCAGAGCCCCCAGCTTAGGGCCAGACACCACAATGAGCTGTTTAATTGTCCTCCAGGGTGGCATGGCATTCATAGTTCCCTTCAGGGAACCAGCACAACGTGCCACCCCCATTCCTGATGGACGTGGGTGGAGCCACCGCCCCAGGTCATGACCCCACTCTGGCTCCTCCAGACCGTGTCACTGCCTCGCTCTCCACCCAGATCGGGCCCCAGACTTGGCCTTGGCCAGCCTCCCTCTAAGCCCTGGTGAGGGCATGCGGGCCCTCCTGGCCCCGGCCCTGCCCTCACCCGCCATTGCCATCGGATTGGTGACAGGGTTAACCGCAGCCTCCCACCATTGCTCAGGTGGGGTTTCTGGGCCCTTGGAAGGCGCCACTGCCCCCACACCAGGGTCAGTAGTCACAGTCTGGTGCCACGCCTGCTCTGGAGCTCTGGCCAGCAGCTGCAGCAGCTCAGAGCTGCCCCGAGGCCCAGCTGGGGGCAAGCCCGAGGACAGCAGCTGCCAGGCCCTCGGGTGCTCCCCACCCTGCCCCAAGTCTGTCCCCTGCTCTGTACATAGCCATGTTGCGGGGTGGCGCTCCCCACTCTTAAAGGGCTACACCCCTCCCTCCCCCAGACCCAGGATGAGGTGGAGGCCTGCCTCCTTAGGACTCCCCCAGTTGCTGGCCTCTGGGGTCACCCATGTCAGGAGCCCCAGGCAGGTACCAACCCCAGCTGCCATATCCCAGAAGGATGGGGGTCACCATCTGCCAGGCCTTGGCCAGTTGTGCACCCCACCCCAAAACATGCTCAGGCAGACTGGGCCGCCCTAGAGAGGAGCTAGCCAGCCCTGCCCCAGCTCAGCGCCCCACGGGACTCAGCTTTCCGCAGCCTGGATGTGGGGTTCAGGCGTGCACCCCTCCACCTGCTCTGCTCTGCTTGGACTCAGAACCCAGCCCTTGCTTACTTGGCACGGGTCTGCCAGGTGCCCTGACCTCTCACCTCAAAGAAGCCATAGTGGGGAGAGATCTCCGGGATGTGGCATCCCTGAGCTGGGACCTGGCCGCCCACCGTGTGCTCCCTGGCCCCCCTGCAAACGCACAGAGAGCCCGAGGCTTTGGCAGTGGCGGGTGGGCAGCACTGGCCAGGGACCCTGGAGGGCTGTGGCGAAGCGCAGGGGCAGCCTCACTCTGCCCTTCCTTGTTCCCATGACACTCTGCCTCGCTGGCTCTGCCTCACTGCTGCTCAGGCCCGGCAGGAGCTTCCACTTGGTATTTTTTTTGAATAAACATATGTTTTCCTGATCCGTGGTCTTCAGGGTGTCTGCCAGGAAAGGATGGGTCCCCCACCTGGGAGGGGGGTCACTGGGCCCCCACGTGCAGCTGAGCGCAGGAGCTGCCAGGGAGGCGCCTCTCTGGACGGGTGTCCTAGGGCTCGGGGATGCTCTTCCCTCAGGACCGTGGCAGGCACTGGGGATTGAGCCCAGGGCCTTTACACTGACCCCCATCTCCAGCCCTCGTTCTGTTTTTTATTTTGAGACAGGGTCAGTTGCCCCGGCTGGGCCTGAATTTGGGGCCCTCCTGCCTTGGCCTCCCAAGTGCTGGGACACAGGTGTGCGCCCCCGCCACACTGTGACATGCTTCTCAGCCATGCTTCCTCTAAGCCTGTGTCTGGGATCCCAGCCGTCAGCTCCTGTGTGACTGCTGCGGCCCACCCTCAGCACAGGAGCCAGCCTTCTTAGTGTCCCAACCTGGACGGCTTAGTAACAAGACCTGCTGTCTCCTGGGCCTGGAGGCTGGAGGTCCAGCTGGGTGTGAGTGGCGCTGGTTGCTTCCCCGGTCGAGGAGAGTTGGCCCTGGGCATCTCTCAGGGCCCCTGGTGGCCTGCGGCAATCCCGGACTTCCACGCTGCCCGAGGGCCTTCCCTCCGGACTTCACCTCGCGGGTCTCCTCAGACCCTGCTTCCAAATCCCGGGCATTAGGACTCTGGCCTTCTTTCTTTAGTTGCCCAGGCTGGCCTCAAACTCACCAGCCTCCGCCTCAGCCTGCAAGTAGCCGAGACCACATGGCATCGCTACCACACTCGCTCCCAACATCTTTGCAGGACGCCTGGGTGCGGCTCTCCGACCCTGCAGGACTGCATTTCTGAGGACTGGAAGTGTTTTCCTACCCACGCCCACTGCGGGGGTGGGGCCAGGGGCGCCTGAGCTGTGCCTCTGCCCTGCAGGAGCCTCCTTCCTGGGGCAGGAGAGTTCTCTGGAAAGAGGTCTGCAGAGCCGGAAAGAGGTGAGGTGGGGAGAGACAGAAATGCTGGCGCCCCACAGGCGCAGCAACGTAGTAATCCCCTATTCAGGAGGCCGAGGCAGGAGGATCACAAGTTCAAAGCTGGGGTGGCGAGGCAGGAGGCAGGGGTGGCGGAAGGGCAGGGGCTGCCGGGCCATGGCTGGCGATGCCAAGGAGCCAGCTGTGTTTTGGCTTCTGTTGCACCAACTCGCTGAGGACAGATGATGGCACATGAGTCCCTGTTCTCTGGGAGCAAAAGACAGTAGCTGAGGCTCCCATGAGCCTCTCTGGGTGGGGCCGAGTGCACCCCAACAATGACAGTGCCTGTCACAGACTGTACCCCAGGGCTCTGGGTGGGACCCTGCATCCCCCAGGACCTGTGTGTGCTGGGATCGAACCCAGGGCCTTCTCACTAAGCTACAGCCCCAGATCTTCTTAACATTTTTTGAGACAGGGTCTTGCCAAGTCACTAAGTTGCCCAGACTGGGCTGCCCTTGAGATCCTCTGCCTCAGGCTCTCAGAGTGCTGGGACACAGGTGTGCGCCACCGTGCCGGGTTCCATTCTTTTTGGCTGATGGGTTTGGTTTGGTTCTTTGAGCCAAGGCGTCAGTATGTAGCCCAGGCTGGCCTTGGACTCACTGTGGGTGTTCACCAAAGAGTGAGGCACAGGGACTTGAAAGGTTTTTAGGAGTAGGGCCTGTCAGATTCGTGGGCATCAGCCAGACTTGGTAGTGCACACCGGTGATCCCAGCACTCAGGAGGCTGAGGCAGGAGGATCACAAAGGCAGCCCATCCTGGGCAACTTAGTGACTTAGCAAGACCCTGTCTCAAAATAAAAAATAAAAAGGGCTGGGGATGGAGCTCAGCTCGAAGACCCTGGGCTCAAACTCCAGTGCTGCAAAAATGAATGAATGAATGAAACTATGGCCAGGAGCGCCCTGCGCCTGTGTTTGCAAGCCCCAGTCCCCAGGGTCACAGGCTGTGTGGTGCCTGACTGTCTTGGGAGTCGCAGTGTCAAGCAGGATGGGTCGAGACAGGCAGGACACCACTCCAGGACAGGACGCCTGGTGGCATCCAGCCCAGCCCCCTCCACCCGGAGCCCTGCTGGCCTCCCCATCTCTCCTGACTGAACTGTGCAGGCCCTTCCACTGTGCCCGGCCCCGCCCACCCCTCCTGTGCCCTGAGCACCGAGCTCCAGGCCATCCGGGCCCTGGCACCTTCTGTTCCCTCTGCTCCAGATGCTGCCCCACAGTGTGCCACTGCCCAGATGGGCCTTGCTCACAGACCACCTGGGCACGGCCTGCCCTGTCCTGTCCTGGCACCCACTGGCCTGACACGGACTCCCCTGCTTGCTCCCGGCTGCCCACACGGATGTCAGTGCGTGCGGCTCTGTCCTTGTCTCTCCTGACACCCACAGCACCTTGATGCCCTGTGGCAGGTGAATGAACACGGGTGTCCAGTGGGCCTTGGTACCATATCCACCTGCACGGAGTGAGATCACAACTTGGGGCCCAGCCTGGGCAACTTAAAGCGAGACCCTGTCTCAAAATAAAAAATAAAAAGACCTGTGCGTGTCACCTGCGTGAAGGCCCTGGGTTCAATCCGCAGTAGCACAGAAGCAAGAAGCAAAGTGAGTGCCACGCATGCTGAACAGCCACGGTGGCTGTGGTCGTCAAGTGTGTAGGGTGCACTGCAGTCTCACAGCAGTTCCACCCCTGCCAGGGCCTTGCTATGAGCCTGAGCCCTCAGTTCCCTTCCTGTTAATGGTCTGCAATGGTCCACACCCAGGAGGCTCAAGGCAGAGCAGGTGTGCAAAACACCCACCTGGAGCCAGTGCTCCACGAACTCTGGTTAACAGACTCGTGTTATGCTGTAGGGCCTTTCTGGTTTTGGTACAGTACTGGGGATTGAACAAGGGTTTTGGACTGACCCCCCACCCCACACACACCTTTTTATAAACTTTTGAGAAGGGTCTTGCTAAACTGCTAAATTACCGAGGCAGGGCTTGAATTTGCAGGGCCTCCTGCCTCAGCCTCCTAGTGTTGAGACTGCAGGGGGGCACCACTAGGCCTGGTTGTAGTTTTCTTTTACACCTCCTGGCCCTGTGGGGGGAGCTGGTGGCTGGGGGTCTTCCTGTGCCCAAAAGGTTACCTACTGCTGCTGCTGTCCAGGACTGAGAAGGCCAACAAACTATCCGGGGCATCCAGGGTGGGCATCGTCCCCCTGAACACATGAACAAAGGGAAGCCAAGTTCAGCCTCTGGTCCTCCTTCCCGCCTGGCATCTCCCACTTGGCCCTGGAGCTCCAGCCACCGTTTTCAGGTAAATTGTGTGGCCACTCGACTGCCCTTGAGGCCTGGAAACAGTCCCTTTGCATCTAGCCGTGTATCTGTCCCCAGGCAGTCCTAGAGAGGGCCCTGCTGAGCTGCAGCCCCTGGGATTACAGGCAGCTAAATTATAAAGACCTCAGAATTGTGGCTGGGGTGCAGCTGATGGCCAGGCCTCAAGGTAAAGATGGAGCGGCCACGGCTGCAAGCCTCCCTGAGGGACAAGCAGTGACTTGGAACAATACTGTGATTGGCACCGCCTGGCCCAGAAAGTCCAGGCTTCAGGCACTAGGTGACCACAGCATCCGGACCCATCGCTTCCCAGAATGCCTCTGTTCTTTTCATGTCCCTTTGCTGTTCCACTCTCTGGATCAATATTAGCTAAAGAGCTGTACTTGCAATCCTATAGGCTGATGGTAGTTGGACCCACATTGTGACTTTGCTGTACAAATCACCCTGACAGAGCCTCAGCGGCCACCCATTCGGGACCCCTGCTGGAAATCCAGGAGGTATTCTTCTTTCCTTATTTCCAGTAAAACTCTCCTAACTTCTTTCCTTGGTTCAAGACTTCGTTCCTCGATGTTGTGGGACCATGAACTCGGCACATTTGACATCTAATAGGTTGGGAGTTATAGTTCTCCTGTGTCACTGGCCCATATCTGTAATCCCAGCACTCTAAACAGGCTGAAGCAGGAGGACCACAAGAGCAAGCCTCGCCTGGGCCTTTTTACGGAAGCCCTGGCGCTGGGTCCAATCCTGTGCTGGGCAGGGGCGATGTGGGGTGCTGGCTAGAGGCAATGAAGCTTTGGCACCCTCCAAGGTTTTTCCCGGGCCTCCCAAGGGATCCTCGGTCCTTTTTGCTACAGAAAGAAATGGAGACCTAGCAGAGGTCCGAGAGCCAAGACTCCAGGGTTATTCGGTTATTCGGCCTGGGCGTTGGGTCTCTGCGACATAGGCGAGGGGTCAAAGGTCATTTCCACCACAAAATGGCGTCTCCAGGAAAAATAAACTTATTTCCAGCCTATCTCACCAAGGTGGAAATGAGGGGGCGCAAGCTGCAAGAAGTCATTTAAATGCACAAAAGGGCCGGGGATTTAGCTCAGTGGTTTCGCCGCCTGCTGTGCAAGCGCACGGACCCAAGCTCGAGCCCCGGCAACAACAACAACAACAACAACAACAAAAAAAGACATTAAATGTACAAGAAATATAAAAGAATTTAATTGGCCGAGACTGTTTCCTGTGCGCTAACCTGGGTCCCCATTGGTGGTCAGCAATCCCACCAGCTTCCCCTCCGGCCCCACCTTTCCTGCCAGGGATTGGTCTGTATGAGTCTTGTGACCCCAGACGGGCCATCCCTATTGGCCCCAGCACCTCCCATCTCGCATTTAAAATCCCGAGTCCCGCCTCCCCTCACCCCGCCCCGGCCCTCAGAACAACCGTTAGTCGCGTGCGCGACTTCCTCGGCGTCAGGACGCACATGCGTACGCCAGACAGTGGCGGCGTCTCATTCAAACGGCCCAATCAGCGGCCGCGCCGCCTCCGGTCCCCTTTTCCTCCACTCGGGTCTCTGGCTTCCTCCATTTTCGGATGTTCGCTCTCCGGCTCCCGTGTACTGCCTGTGGCCAGCCCGTGGCGCAGCGCCCTTCCAAACTTCTCTGGTTTCTGTCTGCAGCTTGTAGAGAGAGGGTGAGCGCGTCGAACGCCGATGCGCGCTGACGTCACCGTGGAGGCGCGCCTCGGGGGCGTGGCCTGAGGACGGCTATAAAAGCACCGTGGTGCGCGCGGTCGGTTCAGTGCGGCCCGGTTACCGAGGCAGGCGGAGTAGTTGTCTCGGTACGGGGTGGGCTTCGGAGCCAGCGGGGAGCGGAGAGGGACTTCCCGTGCCTCGCCAGGGCCTAGCCGCCGCAGTTGGGCCCCCCGCCCCGGCCAGCGGCCCGAAGAACGCAGGAAGGGGGCCGGGGGGACCCGCCCCCGGCCGGCCACCGTCATGGTGAGCGCAGGCGGCTGGGCCCGAGAGGGGCGATCAGGAGCTCTCGGCGGGAGGAGGCGGAGTCCCAGAGCCTCTCCCGGGCAGCCTGAGGGATTTAAAGGTCCACTTGGGGTTTCTGGGCCAGAAGCGGGCCCAAGGGCCTTGCATCAGAGCAGGAGCCGGGCCACCCACAGCTGCCTGGGCCGGGAAGGCCTGCGGAGCCTCGGGGCGCCCTGCGCCAGCCCTTGGGTGCCACTGGGAGCGAGGTGCCGCCGCCGCTGCCAGGCCTGAGCCCACGTTTGTAGGCTGGTTTTAATAAGGCTGAATGAGGCAAGGGATAGGCCGAGCCTCTGGCCTACCTCGGTCCGGTGGGGACCGTGCGGTCCGAGGGCTGGATCTGGGTACCTCGGGGGTGGGTGAAGCTCTCTGGGTGGCCTGGATTCCCTTCCCCATGTCTGTTATCAGGTCGGCCTGGTACTGCGGCCTGGAGCACGGTTCAGGGTCTGGGATTCCGGGGGTGACTGCCAGCCTGGGACCTGCAGGGTCGAGTCCAGGGTGGCCTTCCCTTGCTGGCAGCTCACCCTGGTCTCCCGTCCTGTCCAGAACTCCAACGTGGAGAACCTGCCTCCCCACATCATACGCCTGGTGTACAAAGAGGTGACGACACTGACAGCCGACCCACCGGATGGCATCAAGGTCTTCCCCAACGAGGAGGACCTCACAGACCTGCAAGTCACCATTGAGGGCCCTGGTGAGTGAGGGCCTGAGCGGGGGAGGCCACTTCCTGGTTCCTGCAGCTGGGTATAGGCGACACAAGGCCCCAGGGCACCCATTACAGGCTGGTCCTGCAATGTTGGGCCGAGGGTGGCTGGGAGAACTCATAATGGGGCTCTTACCTAGGTTTGGGGTGAGACCGTCAGGTGCGGCTCCCCTGGAACCGAGGATGAGTAGGAAGTCATGGGAAAAGAGTTCCTGGCACTGTCAGCGTCAGCAAAGGCTGGGAGGATGGGCCAGGGGATCTGAACCTCTGTCTGGCAGACACTGGTTGACTGGGGACAGGGCAGGGCACAAGCAAAACTTGGTATTGTAGGGCATGCAGGTGGGGATAAAGCAACCCTGTTAGCTCATTGTATCATGAGAGCAACTGAGAATTCCATTTTGTGCAAACCGAATTTCCATCAGCACCCGATTCTTGTGAGGCCAGCTGAGGTGTCCCAAGAGCCCAGGGAGGAAGGGACTGCTCTGAAGCGGTGCTGTGGTCAGGGAGGACCTCCCTGAGGAATTGACAGCTGCAGGTGTCCACAGCTTTCTGCAGGAGAGGTTAGGGCTGGAGGGTCCAGAGCATGGGGAGGCAGCACTCCAGAAAGACTTGAGGCAGGTAGACCTGTGTGCTTTGTAGGAATGAAAATAAGAAAGCAGGGAGCAGATGTTTTTCCTAGGCCTGTTTTAGGCCCTTGGGAAGGAGGCTCAGGTTACATAGGGGTGTGACAGCTCCCTACAGTGTTCTCCCTGACCTGGCGGGTAAAGCTGAAGGCCAGGTGAGAAGCCAGACACCAAGGTGCTGTGGGATTCGGGGGAGGACCTGGGGCAGCTGCCCAGGATGTCGAAGGTCAGGGTGGTGCAGTGGGTAAGGATATCTTTTGAGCCAAGCGAGTAATGACAGCTGTTTGGTAGGGTGGAGAAAGACCAGGAAGACAAGAGGGTCTGGCGTCCCAGCTTCCTGGAAGTAGCATATCCTGGGCAGTACTTGGGACAGAAGGGGCACCCAGGGTCATGGAGATACAGGAGGAGGCCACAGGTCATGGCATCTCTTAAGGCTTGGGGTGCCTTTGGCTCTTGGAGACCCAGCTCTTGTTGCTGTCAGAACCTCCCTAGCCTGCCAGGCACCATAGTGTACATCTATAAGCTGAAGCAGGAGGATCGCAGTTTAAAGGCCAGCCTTAAGAAAGGGGATGGGGATATATAGCTCAGTACTAGGAGCAAGGGCCTGGGTTTAGTCCCCTGAACCACCAAAGATAAAAGGGGGGTTGGGGACGCAGCTGAGTGGTAGTGTATTTGGTGTAGCATGCCTGGCCTCCAGGTTCAATTCCTAGTACCACAAAAGATTGCCCAACCTGGTAGAAGAGGACATGGGGCAGGGCACCTGCCTCAGCCAGGCAGGAGACGGCTCTGGGGTGCTGTGGGTTGCTGGGAGTCCCGCCCCCTCACCTGCCTCCCTTTGCTTCCCTCCAGAGGGGACCCCCTATGCCGGGGGTCTGTTCCGCATGAAACTCCTGCTGGGGAAGGACTTCCCTGCCTCCCCACCCAAGGGCTACTTCCTGACCAAGATCTTCCACCCCAACGTGGGCGCCAATGGTGAGATCTGCGTCAACGTGCTCAAGCGGGACTGGACGGCCGAGCTGGGCATCCGGCATGTGCTGCTGGTGAGTGCCAGCCAGGTGGGCTGCTGTCCTCTCCGTACTGTGTGGACAGATGGGGAGGGATGCAAAAAAGTGGGGGCCCTGGTTTTTCTGAAAGATTGTGGAAGGACCGAAGCACAGAAACCACCTCCACTGTCCTGCGCTGGTCCCGGGCTCCTGGCCCCATAGTGCCTGGTGGCGTGGAGAGCAGGCAGCATCGTGGCAGGCAGTGTCCGGTTGGCAGGTGTTTGTGTTTGCATACCACGCCAGAGATTTTCAAGTCTGCAGCTCAGTGGTTTTTAATACTAACAAGGTCCTGTGCAGCCATCGGGCTGTCTTCGCTCCAGGTTGTTTTCCTGCACTCTTGTCCCTCACCCAGGGTGAATGTGGCCCCAGGGACATTCGGCATTGTCATGAGACCTTTGTTGTTAGCACTGGGGCAGGTGCTGCCAGCGCCCCCTGCACCCATAGCACCCGCTCTCCCCTAGGTGGAGACACCCTAGTGTAGGCCAGGTCTCCCAAGGTCCCCATGGGCCACTTCCAGCATTTAGGTCCCTGCTGCCTCCCCTGCCCTTCCCAGACACTTAAAAAGTTGTCAATTGGGGGGTTTTTTTTTTGGCTTTCTTTTTCTCTTGTACCGGGGATCAAACTCTGGACCTTGCACGTGCGAAGCAGGCAGCAGCACCACTGAGCTAAATCTATGGCCCTGGGTTTTGTTTTTTGACACAGGGTCTCTGTGTAGTTCACGCTCACCATGAATTTGTGGTGATCCTCCTGCCTCAGCCTCTGCCTTAAAAAGTATTGTTTAAGGGAAATTTGTAATGGGCCTCTGGGATAGATGGTAGGGCAGAAGGGAGTTGGGGTTTCCCCACCCAGGACAGTAGATGGTTTGGGGATGGTGATAAACATTAGGGAGAAGCCAGGCGTGGTGGCACACATCTATAATCCCAGGACTCAGGAAGCTGAGGCAGAAGGGTGGCACCGAGTTCAAGGCCAGCCTAAACTAACAGCAACACTGTCTCAACAAACAGCAAAAGAATCAGGGCTGACCCTGCACCTCACAGGGGCCAGGAGCACGGGCACTGTCACCCGCCTCAGGCCAGGCTGCCTGCTGCGCCCCGCCCTTGTGTGTGTGGAGGGGCACTGTGTGTGGGGACCAGTTGTTCTGCCAGGGCCCTGCAGGGTCCACAGTGGGTCATGTCTCTGACCTGCTGTCCCCTGATGCCCACAGCCTGCTGATCCCTTCTCCATCCTGTGCCGTGCCTGCTAGGATGCAGCTTGGAATAGGGGTGCCTGTCAGAGCTGAGGGTTGGCACCCTGGTTCTGCGTCCCACTGGGAATCCCACTGGGGCTCCCCAAGACAACTTGCTGCAGTGCAGTCTGTTCCTTGGGGGGCTTTGCTGTGGGAGACAGCAGCCTGGGCCACGCGGACGAAGGAAGGGCTGACCCAGGTTCTCCCTCCCTGTGCAGACCATCAAGTGCCTGCTGATCCACCCCAACCCCGAGTCCGCTCTCAACGAGGAGGCGGGCCGCCTGCTGCTGGAGAACTATGAGGAGTATGCGGCACGCGCGCGCCTGCTCACCGAGATCCACGGCGGCTCAGGCGGGCCCAGCGCCAGGGTCCCTGCCGGGGGTGCCACAGCCTCCTCTGCCGACCCCTCTGCCCCTGCCAGCGTGGGGGGTCCGGGCGGGGCCGAGGGCCCCATGGCCAAGAAGCACGCAGGGGAGCGCGACAAGAAGCTGGCAGCGAAGAAGAAGACGGAGAAGAAGCGGGCGCTGCGGCGGCTGTAGGGCTCTGTCGGCTCTCTGGCGCCTCTGCCTCCCTCCCTCCCTCGTCTCTAAGTTATTTAAATTATGGCTGGGTGGGCTGGGGCCACTGGGATCTGCATTTGGTTTTCTAAATAAAGTTGGAAAAGCAGCATGTGCCTGGGTGGTGCCCAGCGAGGATGTCAGTAGCCCCCATCCCTGGGCAAGGGGCAGTCGCAGCATCTCTGGGGAGGGCTCCCAAGTAGGGGGTGCAGCCCCACCGCCTGGAGTCCTGGTCCCTGTGCTGGCCCTGAGTGGTGTTGACAATTCCAAGCCCAGGGCATCAGATGCCGCCCAGCTGCAATTCTGTTGCAGGGCTGATCAGGGCTTTGGGCAGAGGGGTGCCTGTGCCTGCTGGGCTCCCCTCCCCCTGGGATCCACCTGTGTGCACACCCCGGGAGGCCCACACTGCCTCCTGCTGGTGGAGGAGACAAGGAGGCCTGGCCTGTAGCAGAGCAGGAACCTAGAAGACTCCTTTTGCCTGGAAGGCTTGGCCCGAAATGGCCTGAGAACCCTGCAGGAATGAGCTGGGCGACCTGCTGGGGGTGAAGCAGCCAAGCCTACGCCGCCCATCCCACCCAGTACAGGGAGAAGCCCCGGAGTGGCACAGCACGGTCACTTCTGCGGGTCCTTGCCCTCTGGGTCTCAGGTGGGAGCATCCTTTGTGCCCTGGCAGCTTCAGGATAGGACTAGAGGGGGCTGGAGCTGAGCCAGGCCACAGGGCCAATGATGTCCAGCTCACAGGAAAAGCTGAGGTGGGGCTAGGAGCTTCCTGGGGTGCTGCACCACTGCCCATTCCTGGCACCCTTCCTCTCCTGGCTCCCGTTGTCTTTAGAGCGGGTCTCCCCGTGTGGACTGGCTTTGAACTCTCAGCGATCCTCCTGTCTCAGCCATGATAGCACTGCTATTACAGGCATGCGCCACCACACCTGGGCTCATCCTCAGAGCCAGGAATGAACAAAGCCCCCTGTTGAGGCCTGAGCTGGGGCTGGGGTGTGAGCCCTGTGCTGACAGGCCCCTGCTGACCCCGGGTGGTGTCTGGTGAGAACTGGGTTGGAGTAGGATGAGATTCACATCTCGGGTGTCAGGGTTGTAGGTAAGAATAGGTGAGCTGCACGTGCCGAGTGTTGAGTGCAGATGGCATGCATGGTCAGCAGGCGTGGTGGCATATCCCATAATCAGCACACAGGAGGCTGAGGCAGGAGGATCAGAGCTTGAAGCTGGGCTGGACTACAAAGACTCAGAACAACAAAAATGTAAACTTGAAAATATCTCCAGGGAACGGGAAACAGAGTGACACATAATTGAAGTTGGGCACAGTAACACACTTCTATCATCCTAGCTACTGGGGAGGCCAAAGCAGGAGGATTCCAAGTTTGAGGTCAGCCTGGACGAGGCTAAGACTATCAAGAGCAGCTCGGGCCATAGCTCAGTGCAAAGTCCCAGCCCAATCCCCAGCTTGGGGGTGGGCCTGGGCAAAAGGGCAAGGCGGATAGTGCCAGAGACATCTGCAGACATGAACCTTGGGGCCAGTTCTCAATATACAAAGCTGCTATGAAGCAAAGACAAGGGGCTGGCAAAACCTTAGGACAAGTGCTTCACCGAAGACGAAATCTAGATGGCTGCTAAACCGTAAGAGGTGTCCCACATCCTTAGCAGTTGGAAAAATTCAAATGTAAACCAGAATAGATGCCATTATCCAAATGAGCAACAATTACAAAGTCTGAGCCAGCTGTGGTGGCACATGCCTGTCATGTCAGCGCTGGGGAGGCTGAGGCAGGAGGGTCAGAGTTCAAGGCCAGCCTGGACTGAGACCATGTCTTAAAAAACCAAGCAGCTGCAGTGTGCACAGCACTGTCTGTTGTGTACAACAAAGGGAGGGAGGGCTCTGAAGGTTTATAAATTTTTGTATTCAAATAGAATTCCTCCTTGACCCGGGGATTTCAGTGGTTTTGCTGCCTGCTGCGCAAGCACAAGGACCCAAGTTCAATCCCTGGTACCAAAAAAAAAAAATAGAATTCCCCCAGAAAAATATACACAAACCTTGTAACATCAGTTGTCCCTGATAAAGGGACCTGTCAAGGAGACCAGAATGAAAATGAGCTATTTCATTGTAGAAACTTTCATCTTTAAAAAGAAAGTTTTTGTTTTTAAACAAGGTCTTACTGTGTATCCCAGGCTGGGCTCAAACTTGCCATCCTCCTGACTGCTGAGATTACAAGCGTGCACACCTCTCCACCCCCGGCTTGAGAGGTGACTTTTGAAGACCCAGTTTACATTTACAGAGAAATTATGACAATGGTAGTGTCCCTATTGCCAAACCTCCATACTATGCAGTCCTAACACCAGCATGGGTGTGTGTTTGTGTCCCAGGCTAACAGAGCACCTGCCCTGGACTCCACTGGCCAAAGGACCCCGGGCAGCAGGGGCTCTGTGCTCAGGGATCAGCCCCTGGGGGAAGCCAGGCTCCTTGCTTGGGAGCATCCCTGGTCCCGGACACTCGGACTGTGCTGTCACACACCAGGAGTCAGGAATGTCCTGCTGTGCGGACAGAGGACCAGCGACCCCAACCCTCCTCCTGTGGAGAAGGAAGACAGAGAAAAGGCAGGCAGGGTCACCAGTGGCTGGAGGGAGTGACAAGGCCGCTCTGGAACTGGGCAGTGTCTGGAGCTGTGCAACTCTGTGGACCCACTGAAGTTACTTCGCACACCAGATGCCAGCTACTCAGGAGGCTGAACCAGAAGAATCTCAAGTTCAAGGCCAGCCTGAGCCACTAGGCAGACCCTGCTTTAAAGAACTGAATTGCTCATCTACCAAATAATTTTTAAAGTAATGGATTACGTACTGCTAAAGGATGAATTTTGTTAATTCTATTCTAAAATTACTTGTGGGGAAGTTTTCTTTTTTTGAGACAGGGTCTCATGCAGTTTGGGCTTGCCTCAGCCTCCTGAGTGCTGGGATTGCAGGGACCCACCACGGGCACCACCATGACCAGCCAAAAGCCTTGGCCTAAGCCGATAATCATTCTCCACATGCACTGTTCACTGGCCCCGGGCCTTGGCTGCCTGACAGCACAGCAGTGGAATTCCACCTGGTTTTGGTTTTTTTTGGCAGGACTGGAGACTGAACCCACAGCTTTCACACTAACCCACATCCCTAGCCTTTTAAGTTAACGAAACAAAGTCTCACTGAATTGCTAAACTGCCCAGGTTGGACTGAAACTTGCAATTCTCCTGCCTCAGCCTCCCAGAGCCATGCTGGGCTGGCTCTCAACCCTTCTCTGCGTGAAGTCTCAGTGGACAGGATGAGTGGGAGCTGCAGGGAAGGGAGGGAGCTTAGTGCTGGGCCAGTGGGGTGCGGGTGCCACAGCAGGGTCCCAACAATGGGCAGAGGGCCTGGCCTGGTTGGGCCTGACACAACTGCGCACAGAACCGCATCATAGCAATGGTCAGGATAAGCCTCATCCTCCCCTACACAACCCCTCCCTCAACTCCAAGAGGCGCTAACACCTGCCAGGGTAGCTAGGAGGCAAGGGTGGGACACGCACTCCACAGGCAGCCTTGGGGGTCTGTGCAACACCCACCTTCAAGCAGGTGGCCCTGGCCACTTTCAGTACCAACACTGAATTCTGGCTCCCCAGGTGCTACTTCCTGCGAGGGATGGAGCCACTGCAGCCCCCACCAGGCACTGCCCAGAGTTCACACTAGAAAGCAAGCCAGTGTGGTGACGCACACCTCCAATCCCAACGCCCAAGAGGCTGAGGCAGGAAGATCAACAATTTGAGACCAGCATGGGCTACCTCAAAAAACCAAGCAGGGCTGAGGAGAGGGGGAACCCTAAGAGCTCCTACTCCACACAGGTGGCCATGGAAGACCTCGGAGGAGACGGAGAACCACAAGAGGCCTCGCAGCTGGGGGCCCAGTACTGGACACAGCCATTTATCTCAGGTCCTCAGCCGCCTGTTCCCAAGACGGGGACACATCAGGCCCACACCACCCACAGGCCACACAGGGCTCTCCGCCCTGTGTTCACCTCAGGTCCCCAGGTCCCAACCCTGCTGTGGTGCCAGAAGCCAGTGGTTCTGGAGGCTGGCGCTGGGAGCCCCTACCCCACCCAGCAAGGCTCCAGGCTCCCTGTACCACAACCCCTTTGATTAAGGGGCTGACAGTGTGTGACATGGCCCAGGGCCATGGGAAAGCAAGGCTCTTTATTGCTTGGGGGCGGCTCAGGCACTCTTGGTGGGGCGGGTCCGCTTCCGCTTCACCATCACAGGCTTCTGGCTGCGCAGAATGGCACTGGCTCTTCGGATGGCGGCCTGTGAAGGGGGGGCAGAGTCCTTGAAGTGGGGCGCAGAGGGTCCCCGTCCCTCCCCAGCCCTGGACCAACCCTCACCATGCGCAGGTCCGGGCGGTACTTGTTCTTGCGGATCATGTGGCGGATGCTGCTGAGGGTGGCGCGTGCATTCTTGTTGATGGTGGTGCGCACGTAGGAGGTGGCTGGCTTCCGCTGCCCTGGTGAGGGGGACCTGGCATCAGCCAACTGTTGGGGCCTCCAGTGCATCTCCCAGGCTTGACGACAACGCCCCACCCCAAGAACCAGGGTGCTCTCGGCCCCCGGCACCTCTGTCCGTACAATCACTCAGCCAGCATCTGGGCACACGTTACACACTTAAGTACACACATCTTGTGCCCAGAGAATTGACGAAAACAATGGAACAGACTCTTACTTAGGGTCATAAATGTACCAGAGTTGCGGTTTTCAATCTAGGCCACAGAATGCCACACTGCAGCATTTCAGGGCCCAGCTACCCTGTGGGACACGCCGAACTGGGCAGGAATGAGACAGCCCAGCTGCAAGACCTGGTTCACAGCTGGGGCGATGGGAGAGGCACAATCTGGACTACTCTGTGATCAAAAGGCAAATGATTCCTCAAGCCAGGTGTGGTGCTGTACTCCTGTAATACCAGCACTCTGGGAGGCTGAGGCAGGAGGATCACAAAGTTAAAATCCAACCTGGACAACTGAACGAGACCCTATTCAACATAGAGAAACTTCTAAGAGGGCTGCTAGATGCAGTTCAGGGCAAGGCCCCGGGTTCAAACCCTAGTAACTCCCCAACCTCCAGCAAGAACAAACGGAGATGAAGCATCCTATGAGGCCCCTGCATCTCCTCGACTTCCCCTCACAAGTCACTGTGGAGACCCCAAAAAGGCCTGTCTGTGCCAGACACCACTCTATGTAGCTGAGGGCCTCAGGGCACTGTTCTCAGCCTCCACTGGGGGACGCAGAGGCTCCTGACCCAGCTTGGCCTCTCCATGTGGGGTTAGGAGGGGCAGCCTCTTCCCTGCTGGCCTCGCTTATCAGCTTCCAGATGGAGAAGTCCACCTCGAGCTGAGTTGTCTTGAGAATTTAAATTTTTCTGAGACTCTCCCTATGCCTCTCAGGCTTGCCTTGAACTCTATACAGCCCAGGCAGGCCTCGATCCTTCTGCCTCAGCCTCCATAGCACTGGGATTGCAGTACAAGCCTGTGCCACACCTAGTCACCCCTTAAAGATTCAAATCTGAAAACGTCGTACAATTGTAGGACCCAGTTCTGTAGTGCACACAATACCTCGGTCCGTGTTCGTTCTCCCAGTCTCTCCGCTTCACTGGGGAGGAAACGGGTTAGGGGGCCCGGACCCGTGGCTCGCAGGGCTGGGTCAGCCAGCCTGAGGCGGCTTCCCAAGCCAGGCCAGCATCCCGGCCCCCAGGACGCTCACCTGATCTCCGCTTCATGACCACCACGACCCCCTTGCCGTCGGCCGCGGGCTCCACGCCCACCGTCTTTCGGTGAATCAGCCCGTTGTAACGAAAGGAGTTGCGGGCCTTCAGGTTATTGGGCTCCTGGGGAAGGGGCGAGGGCGGGAGGATGAAGCTGAGGATGCCAGACTGGGGCCCCGGGTCCCGCCACCACTGGGCCGCGCCGGGGCCGCCTCACCGTGCTGTACGTCTGCTTATTCCTCTTGATCAGGAAGCTGGAGCAGTTCCGCACAATCATCCACTGCAAATGCGCAGACATGGCGGCGGCTGCGGGGAAACGGGCACGTGGAGACGTCAGAGGGGCAGCAGGGAGGGCGCGGGTCCGCCGGGGGCGGCCGCGATGGTGGGGAATGCGGCCGCGGAGCGCACGAGAGGCCACAACTTCAGGGGGCCGAGTAGGGGGGGCTGCTAAAGACGCCTGGGGTTCAAGAGAAGCCAATCAAGGGTCAGGGTCCGTGGGCTGAGGGCGTAGCAGGGGCCCGGCCGGCCTCACAGACATCACACGCTCACCTCTTCTCGCTGCGGCGGCCGGAGACGGAAAGAGCAAGGCTGGGGCGGGGCACCGCCTTTAATGCTGCTCACGCATTTCCGCTTCCTCTCTGCGCACGCCCGAAGTAGCTAGCCCAGCCTCCGAGGCCGCTCGTCTACTTCCGTACAACTCTGGCGCCTTAGAAAATGTTCGGCTGTTGCAGGTGGTGGTGTCACTCGCCACTCGGAAGTTTTCGGAATTCCTCGGATAGATTTACGAATGGATGCATATCGAGAAGTACCGAGAACTATTTCTCAGCAACATGGGTCCAGTACTACTTATCCAACGCTCGTCACTATCATTAGCTCACGATGGGCGTTAAATAAGCGCTTGTTTTTTGAATGAGCGCGTGAATGCATGGAACATTTAATCTTAGCCCCAACGTGCTCAGATACTTTCGCTTTTCTTCATAAGCTCTCGGCTTTTTCCCGCTCGGACATTTTCGGAACTCCCTGGAAAGGCTCCAGGATCAGCCGGCCGCCTATCCCTATTCGCCCATGCCCAGTTCGGATCTGTTCGGAAACACTCGGGCTCCATTCGGCCACACAGGGAATTGTTCAGCTAAACCCTGTAGCCCTTGGCAGTTCGGGCTCCCTAGGGTCTTGAACTCTGAAATCGAGTCTAGGGAACCTAGACGGAACTGTCTAGGCGACTTCACCCCAGGGAGCGTGGGTTTCCACTGAGGGCGAGTTTTTGGGAGAAGAGCTTTGAAGCGACCGCTCGTCGTTCCCCGGATTCGTCCCTGCGCCTCGCTGCCTCCCGCCCCGAGGTCCCCCCAATCACCCCTGAAGCTCCCTGGGAGTTTGTTGTCTGTCGGGAGGGCCGTCCTGGGGGAACAGGGGTTTCTGTTTAACCAAGAAGTGCCCGTGCCGCCTCCTCCGTACTGGAGACTGAAGCAGGGCCTCAGCACTGAGCTAGGTCCCCAGCCCTTTTTATCCTGAGGCAGGGTCTCGCTAATGTCCCCAGGTTAGACTCGAATTTGCGATACTCCTACCTCAGCCTCTCAGACTGCTGGGGTCACATGCGTGCACCACCATGTCTACCCCAGCTGGTCGTAGTTTCCGGGCTCTCTTGCGCCCACCATGGGGCCTGGCTGCCTCCTGGAGGCATCCTGAAGACCGTGTGTGTGTCCAGGGACCAAACCCAGCAGCGCTGTACCACTAAGCTACATCTCCAGGCAGGGTCTCACTAAGTTACCCAGGTGGGCCTTGAACCTGCGACCTCCTGGCTCAGCCTCCCAAAGTGCTGGGATTACACCCTCAAGTTGAACCAAGGGTGGCAGCCCCGCCCGGGCCCGCCGGGTGCCCGGCCCAGCTCAGGTGACGGTGGACGCCGGGCACACCTGGCGCCGTCCC